>KZ110042.1:5307-33345 GCA_002116395.1 Ramularia endophylla | reverse complement strand
CTCGCTTTAAGGCTATCGTCGTTATTGGTGACAGTGCTGGCCACATCGGTCTGGGAATCAAGACGAGCAAGGAAGTCGCTACCGCTATCCGCGCTGCTATCATCATTGCAAAGCTCAGCGTTGTTCCCATTCGTCGTGGATACTGGGGCACCAACCTTGGTGACCCTCACTCCATCCCCGTCAAGGAGAGCGGAAAGTGCGGTTCCGTCACCGTTCGTGTATGTTTTACCTCGATTCGTGACAAACCTCAGCTATCAATACTAATACATCCCAGCTCATCCCAGCTCCACGTGGTACCGGTCTGGTCGCCTCCCCAGCTGTCAAGCGTCTGCTCCAGCTCGCTGGTGTCAACGACATCTACACTGCATCTTCCGGTTCCACCAAGACCCTCGAGAACACTCTCAAGGCTACCTTCGTTGCCATCACCAACACCTACGGCTTCCTCACACCCAACCTGTGGAAGGATACCAAGCTCATTCGCAGCCCACTTGAGGAGTACAGTGATGTTCTCCGTGAGGGCAAGCGCTACTAGATGCTTCCAGCAGGATCCTATATGTCTCCTATGACGGTCTGGTAACGGGAAATGAAATCAGAAAAGTTCGCTAGCGTAGATGCAGTAGCCTCGCTGAAGTAGGCAATCGTTGTGCTTCATGCGCCACACGAGATGGTTGCACCAAATGTAGCATAGCTTGAGCCAAGCGGAGAATCACTACGTGTCTCACTATCGTATAGATTTGGTCTCTGTAATACTCTCATGACCATCCTGAATACCGTGGACATCATATCGGAACCCCTGCTAACGAATATTACGCCTCTAACCTTCAGTTCCCTTCGTCGAAGTGCTCGTCGATAATCGCTTCCTGTGGATGTGAAGTCTTCCCAAGCGTCTTCTCTGCTCGTGTTCCGCCTCCCAATTATGCTCCACCCTCTCCACTGCGCTGACAGATGTATCAGTCTGTAGCGGTGCCAATGACTCGGTTTCGTCAGCGCCACCCTTCTCGCTGCAACGCCTCATCGACTTCCCTCGCCTCTCTCCTTCTTTACCGTGGACAACTCTATCCACTCCTCTCTTCGACTTGCTATACACTTCCATTCCAAGAAGCACAGCGTATGCATTGGAGACTTTTAGCTCGGACATATCCACTCCTGATTCCCGCAGAGAGTTCGTGAACGCTTTGAAAGATTTCGTCGTGGGACGATAATGGCCGCTCAGCGGACTCAGGAATGACAGCTGTCCTTTCTCGATGCCAATCGATCCGGCAGAGCTGATTCGTGCACCGGCAAGGAACGATGTATGTTGAAAGCTTCCGGAGGATTTGATGCCTACGTACAGTCGACCGAGGGTATCCGCGACATAGATCCACGTTCCAGGCTTGACAGAAGCACGGAGGAGATGATTCAAGATCGTAGCGGGAGAAACATGAAACTTCTTTCGCGGTGTCTTGTCTTTGGTCGCAGTGTGGTGTACTATATCCTGTTCGGTCTGCGCCCTGGTGACCTCACCGTCGCTGGGAATCGAATCTGTGTCGCTCGAGTCGTCTGCGGACTTGCGGCGAAATCCACTGACAGCAGCGAGCTTACTAGAAAAGCCTAGGTCTGCTGATAGCTTGCGCTTGATCTCCTCGTCGTCGAATGTTGATGCAGCCGTGCCTCTTTCGACAATCCCAGCCATGGAGTCTTGGTAGTGATCTATACTGGTGGTGATGAGAATATCATTTTTTACCCAACGCATTTTTCCCTCGTCGTCGACTCGCACAAGGTAGTCTTTCCGTTCTTCTTTGCTGAGATAGCGTATTCGCTCAGTTTCCATCTTTGCGCGACGGCACATAGGGAGATCAAGTCCCCTTCCGTCTCCACGGTCAAGCCATTCGAAGAAGTTTTGCTTGGTAGAAGAACGTTGCCATTCGGCATGATAAATTTGAAGATTGGCTCCATAGCGGTGTTTGGGGAGGTCTATCATTTCCAGGAAGTACCGCAGATCCAAAAGCATGGAGTTGTCAATACTGGTCTCTGTGCTCTTCCTCTTACTCAGTCTTTTATGGCGATGAGGGAGGTCGTCACCTATAGCATCGACGGTGGGGGCAGTCTCGCCTGCTCCTGCTCGTTCCGCAATCTGCGTTGCTCGCCTCCACCTAAGGTGGGCAGCATCAGAAGTGGCTCGGGTTCGCGCACTGCCACGTGCTTCAACCGAGTGTTTGCTGTCATGAGGTGCCGTTGCACTTCGATATCGCCATTCTTTAATGATCTCCACCCAGCGTGTTGAAGGTGTTAGCATTAGTCCATTTAACTGTCTCCGTTCTCGGTGACCACGATACGCTCTTTGGATGAGTTTGGCAGCGTCTGATTCCTGGGCACTTTCATATCGTCGTCTCGTCGCTTCCTCTCGTTCTTGCTGGACGCTGCTTATGCGTTCGCTCTCAGCGGAAGAAGGCGGCTTCAAAGTTTCGAGATATCGTTTGTGAGATTGTGACTGTGCTCGTTTTCGAGACACGGCAGCATCTGCCCTCTGCTCCATTAATAATGGTTACGACTTGTTGAAATTTGTTGTGTCCGGGGAGAAATATGGCAAGAGTTACCTAAGGTAGGTACCAATAACAAATCCCTCATCAACGGGCTGTGCTGGGCTGTGTTAGAGTTTGCTTCCAAGGTTCTTACGACGCGCAATACAAGCTTCCACCATCCGTCGTGCTCCGTGAAGTTGGGTGTTTCAGATCATCAGTGGTAAGAATACAACTGATGTTACTGGTTGCACGACATTTTTGAGAATCAGAAGCGCATATTGGCGAGTGACGCTTGACAACAGGTCGGCCTTTCGGCCAAAAAGTCGAGGCTGTCACGCATCATCCGATAAACCAGATGAACTTCTGAAGAGAAATGTGTTAGCCAGGAGAGCGGGACGCTGAGCCTGGGTGAGTATGGTGACTGTAGATGATTCATTCCTGGGAACAAGAATCTACTCAAGCGTGAGAGCTTAGCACAAGGCTTTAAGGATTTCACGTCATTGCCCATTCTATACATCTCCTTGCTCGAATGGCTGAGGCACAGAGAACGTGATGTCGGTATCAAGCTGTCTCAAACCCACTGTAGTCCGCAACAAGCCGGGCCTGACGAATCGTTAGTTTCATAAATGTTCTTCATTCGCTGTTCAAGCAATGACCTACCAGAAGTTCTGATAGAACTCATCTCCCACAGCATTGCTACCTTCTTCTTCCCCATCTCCGCCACTTTGGTCAAGGTTCCAAGTTCCAAGCGAACTCTGGGTACTGAATTGCCCGGGAATAGAGGACTTCCACATTGATCCGCCGCTCGCTAAGGCACCGTATTTATCATTGCGCTCTGGAATGGGAGGCTGTACCTGCGTGGCATTGATGCCGATGAACTTGTACAAGTCCGTGCTGAAGGGTATGCGCGGATTGAGATCCAAGCCATCCTTGACCTCATCTGGAAGACTGACGGGTAATGCGCTCAGAACATTGCCGAGAAGATTCTCGGGTAGTAGAGGGGAGAAGGTTGCTTGAAACCAAGGCTTTTCGGATGGGCTAGATTCAGTCTCATCGCCAGTGGTGTCGTATGGGAAGACCTTGACGTGTTCGCTGCCATCTAGATTGGAAGTCCACTCAAATCGTGCGATGTGCTTTGGCAGATTCCAGTCTACACACTCACAGCATCAGCAACTCGTCGTCTCAGGCGTAACAGAGCTGGGCAGAACTTACTGACGCGCCCACTGTATACGGCGTATTTAGAGCTGACATAAATCCTGCTGATCCTGACATTCTGCTTTCTTTCACCATCCTGCTCGTATCCGAAGTATCCTGGGACGATCAAGAGCTCGTCGTATGGACCCACTGGAGTATCCGTATAGCGAATGAGCTGTATCGTTCCCAAAAGCCCGAGGAAGTCGCCCTCGGTTGCATTCGCGTACTGCCTTTCGAGTGGTGGGAACGCTTTTGTTGGCAGGACGTTATCTAGCGGAACTCCCAAGACGGGTAGGAGGAAAATCGAATAGACATCTCCTTTGACTGCCCACGGCGCTGGATCGAGGGTAATGGGCTCCGTCGACTCGATCGTGCAGTTGTTACAGGCACTTACTGCCGAGGCCAGTGCTGCTGTGAGGGCAAACGTCTGTAGCAATTGCATAGTGTGTTTGCTTCCTCGAACAGAGAGGCACTGGCAGTGTCTTGTTTTTGTTGAAAGATGCGGAAGACGGGATGTTCGTTGAACGAGTGGCAAGGGATGTTCGTATGAGGCTAGGAGAGCTAGTATTCGACCGATATTTGTGCGGTCATGGGTGGTGTTAAGCTGATGAGCAGGCCTGAAAAAGTAAGCAACCTGAGGCTCGGCTGCAAGAGGCCTCCCTTGAATCCAGGGTGGGATCAGGTAGAAGGGTCCCGAATCCAGCGTCTCTACCGCTCATCATCAGCAGCTTCAAAAAGCATTCCCTCCAAAGCTCTCGCTCCCTTGCATGCCACTGCCAGATGCACCGGCAATAGTTCTTTTTCGCCCTCATGCAGCCCTCGCGCCCTTGTCAGCACGCTCAGCGCTCTGTACATCTTGAGCACCTCCCTCAACGTAACCTCCGCCTGCCTCGCACTTCCAGTGTCTACGGTCCCTTGAGGTTTCACCTGTACAGTCCAGCAAATACTTACGCCCAACACGCCTCGCTCACCACCACTTCCCTTGCCCTTGCGAACAATGGCTCCATTAGCCATGCCGTCCATGCCTGCAAGCGCTGAGAGATGGGGCTTCAAAAGCAGCCCACAGCTTTCATCTTCAACCTCTATCAAGTGTGCATCGGGATCATTCTCCACGACTGACATCGCGGCAGCAGTGCCACTAACCATGGTCTCACTAGCAGCCGGCGTAAGTGGCGCTCCAAACCCATCCGAAGTTCCAATGTTGGGCGAATTGGTGCCAGTGGTGGCACCGTTCCCGGGAAATGCAGCTGGTGTACTGGCTGGCGTCGCCAATCCTACCGCACCATCCCAAGTTGTGACCTCTCCGTGCACCGTGACAATCATCTCTGTGCAGACTTTGACAAGCGTGACACATACTGTAGTGCCGCTAGCCTTCCCCACGGTGACAACGTCTCTCCAAACCCTGTCCAAACCAGTTCCGTGCCAAATCCCCTCGTCAAGCACCATGAACACCCTCCATCCCACTCTGACTCGGTCCACCAACTCGCCTGTTCGTTTCCATACGTCCATCACCACGGATCCAACCGTCACACCTCTCATACAAAAGCTCTCTTGCGCGAGAATACAGCCTTGCCCAGTACTCCAGACACAGTGCATCCATTCTCGATCTCCACTCATCGCGACTGCTAAGTGCAACACTCTTCCATCCTGCATTAAAGATTCCGCTGGCACGTCCGCATGCAGCTGGAAAGCAATTCGTTTCGGAACTGGCGGCGCAAGCAATACGCTCGGTGCTGCTGCTCCCGCTCCTTCATCTTCCACTGCTAAAGAAGCCGGACAGCGATCGTAGACTTCCCTTGCCAAGCTTGCCAGTATCGCAGAATCTGGAATGACCAATCGATCCATACCTGCCACAAGCTCCATCGGGAGGATCTGAAGCACAACATCGGGCACGATATTACCGCTCCTGATTTTCTTTGATGCGTTCAGTTGCTCGCGGTAAGCTTGGAATAGTTTCCAGAAGCAAGCGCACAGATAATTCTTGCCTGCTTTCCAACCAGCTCCAGTGAAAGGATCGAGAATGTAGACCACGAATGTCCCCTCCCAGCCCATATCAGACGCTGCGCACCACGCAGCCAGCTCTTCTCCCACCTTGACACAAGTGTTCACGTATCCCTGCAACAGCGCCGCTTTACTTCCTGTGAGCCCATCTTCCTCTACTAAAGCTCCGGCATCTTTCTCGCCGTCATCCGACACTCCATAAGAGTGTGTCCCGAGCTTGCATCCCTCATAAGTCCGGCCTACAGCTGACATGAGTGCTCGAGTTGCTTCACGAAGATCGTTGTTGCTAGGAAGTACAGCCCTGGCTCTCACGTTCTTCGGACCAGATACTGCAGCGAGACCGTTCGGTTCCCAGAAACAGAGCGCTGAAGGCAACATCTCCCAGTTTTCGTTATTCCGCTGGACCCGTATATGAGGGGCGGGTAGAACAAAGACATCCGGTACCTCTGGGCCCGGTCGCAGTGGTACAGGTACCCGCGCATTGGCTCTGGGAGGCGGAGCAGAATCTCGTATCAGAGCCATGTGAAGCAGATCACATGGTTCCAAAGGAGATGGAATGAGACCGGCCAGAGCGTTCATAAGCAACGGACACAAAGAGTCGGTGGGGCTGGCTTGGAGGTTTGAGGTTGTATGTGTTAGAAGACAAGTACTGGCTTGCTCACTGATGAGCTGTGCAATACTGATTAGATCTTCACTGTCAAGCTCGTAGAACTCCGCCAGACTCGACAATGCGTCCTCCTCCTCTTGCTCCTCTTGTCTTTCCTCCGCTTGTTGTTGATGATGGGATACGAGATGTCCAGTGAGATACTCGATACCCGTTCGCGATGTTGGGCTTATTATTCGGTCCAACATGGTCTTCCGGAGGAAACGTTCCTGCTCACTGTCGACAGCGCTCTCAAACACGTCATCCGTTCCTTCCGGCCACATCTCTCCCATGCCAGGAGAGCTATTGTCAGTCACGTCCCGACTTCTCTTTCTCTTCTTTGTGCGCTCCCAAGGTAACCTGGGAGGCATTTGAACGTCATTGACCTCGCCATCCGACGACCCAAACTCATCTGAACCTTCATCGCTATCTTTGTTCCTCGAGGAGGGAAGTGCAATGCTAGGTAAAGATGTAGATGTCATCTCTTCCAAAGCCGGCGTGATATCCATGCCTGCGTACTTTGCTCCCAGATCCACGCCGTTACGGAAAGTGATAGGCGCAAAACTACTGCTTCTCCGGAAATGTTTCGCATCATCACTAGCGTGCGAAGCGCTCGCTGGTACTGGTGGTGGTAGCAGACGTTCTCGAATGCCAAACGGACTAAGTGCCCCCTTTCGCTTCTCCGGTGCTTGGTACCCAGATCGGGAATCCGTGGCGGATTCCGTGGGCACCGCAGCTGAAGTCGGCGAAGAGGCGGACTCCTCGCCGGGTTCTGGCTTGAGCGATATTTCTACGTTGCCTATTTCACTGCCATCGGGAACAGTATGGACATCGGCATAGACTTGATTATCCACTGCTGGTCCGTCAGTCATATGCAGGTCCTCATCTTCCGCTTCTGGCGGCTCAACGGCAGGCACGTCGTCCGGCTCGTCAAAGTAATCAAAATCCGCATCGCCAACTTCATTCTCTTCAAACATCTCCCCGCCGACGTCTCCAAAAAGATCCTCCTCTCCTTCATCCATGGCAAAAGCATCTAGGCCAGAGGAGTCCCCAGCTTGTTCCTGAGGATCGTTGAAAGTCTCGTTTCCGATATTTGCATCGCTGAGTGGAGCGATCGACGGAGTAGCAGCACTCATACCGATCTGCGCGCCGACCTGCGTCTGACCTTGCTGCGCTAGTCCGTCAGGAGGAGTCGGATAGATTCCACTCACAGCAGCTTGCTGATCAGCAGTGCGCTGCATGAAGGGCGGAGATGTTGTCATGTTTGCGTCGTTTGCATTTGCAGAGCTGGACGATGCATTTGCAATCTCATTCACCTCTATCTTCGTTGCCTCTTCGGCCGAGCGGCGGTTCCTCTCAACACAGTCCACAAACAGTTCTTCGGCCTCGGCGAATGGATCTCGGTATACTCTGCCTTGACCGTTGTCGATCCATCCCTCCCATCCGGTGGAATCATCCAAGGAAAGCTGTTCCGGCAATTGGGGAGATTGGCGGACTAGACAGAGTCGACTGGGCCATATGCAACTGTATCGAACGTCATTCTCGACAAACTCTACGGCAGTCCATTCTGCATCCTCGTTCAGAGATACGCCTTCCAGTCGCAAAGCGTCAGCCACATGCGTCTTCCACTGGTCGTCAGCGACGACACCTTCCACTTCCTGATCGTCCGCTGCAAAGTTCGCGCTTGCCCCATGTGGTGCGAGGAATACCTCATCGTTGGCGCGATTGGCAGCTTGGTCGATCGGCATCCAAGTCGTGGGCTTTATCTCTGGCAGCAGGTAGAGGGCACCATTGGAAGTATCCTTGACGTGCAACGTAATGATAGAAGCGTCTACCTCATCATCGGCGTCGCGCTGCCAACAAAGCCATGTCCAGGGAGCAAGATGTGTGAGATTGTCCTCTTGCGCCAATGTATGCGTCAGAGCGGACTCAATGGCACCCAGTAGAAGCTGCATCGCATCCTTCTGGCCCTCTACCACGCCTGCCCTCGAGACTTTGTATTTTTCATTCAACGCGTGCGCGTGCGCGTGCTCGTGCTCGTGCTCGACATGCCCGAACAGCCAGATGTCCCGATCGACCAGCATGCACAGCACTTTCGACTCCCGCAGCTCGAGTATCGTGCGTCGCGCATCATTAGTCGGCTGGCCAGGATCTCCATTCGAAGCGCTGTATGAATATTGTGTAAATGGCGTCGCCGCGAAGCTCCCGAGGACATGCACATTCGTGATGCAGCCGTTGATGAAGTCCATGCTCTTGCCGCGCGAGGCCGTTTGAGGCTAGGGTATGTTTAGATGGTATAGTCGCAGCCAGATCGCGCCATGAGAGAGGAAGGGCATGGGAAATGAAATGGATGGGCGACGAGTGAAACCAGATGAAAGTGTGCACGCTGTGCAATGTGCAAGTCGGCATCGCTAAAGGTAGGAGGTAAGGTAGGTGCAGTCTTGCCTCTGCGCTACTGCAGCTCTGCCCCACAAGGGTTTCGTTCTTCGGCTCCGGCCCGACCTCGCCGCCGAATGTGTCCCCTCGATCTTGAGTGCAGGTGGAGTTTCATCTCAAAGCACAAACCTCACTCTCCTTCCTCTGTCCTCTTCTCAATAATGTCGCTCCAGCATAACTCAATGTGCCATTCTGTTCATACAACAAGCTGCTCTGTTGCGAATCGACTCACTTGCGTGTGCGAAGCCTCGTCTCAGCTGCACCGACTACCTTATCACGGCGGAAGACATGTTGAGGGGCGGAGTGGAGAGTGGTAGAGTTGTTTGGTGGGTGGGTGGTGGTGTCCAGAGTGCTATCGCAAAAGCTCATCGCCAGAGGTAGTGACGCTCCCGGGAAGTCATGATCGAATTCTCTACCCATCTCACGAACTCGACGACATCATGTTCACATGCACACCACTTTCTCGTGCTTTCGAGCACTGGCGGCGTATCAGTGGGCAGCATCGCAATGTTTTGTCCAGGAGACACCATCCTGTGAAGCTGTCGGGCTCAAGCTGGCCAGAGCAGAGCTTTTCTTCCAGTCAGAGTTCCAATATCCGCGCTCATGCAGACGCGCTGTCGACGAGCTGACCAGGAACAGCAGGTGTCCTTTGGCCATCATAAGTTGGAAAGCTGTGGGAAGGCAATGCATAATGCCAAAGCGATTCTACCTCCCAGAAGGGGTGTCTTGCAAAAAAGATCGAATTCGAAAAGTATCAAAGCCACCCGCTCATCATGCATGCCAAGCCAAGCAGTTGCAGAGGCGCAGCGAGATCTCAGCCTGATTGTACCTCGACCTCACGTTATGATCGTGAGCCTTGGTCCTTTTCACGAAGATACGGATCAGGTACCAAGCAGCGATAGATGTTGTAACATCCGAATCAGACACGCCAAGCACCATTATGTGGCTCCTCGACGCCAATATCATGAAGTTGGTGTACTTCATAGACGATCGGGAAGTCTTTGGCAAATACGCTATTCTCTCGCATACCTGAGAGGACCAAGAGGTCACGTTCCCGCTCATCAACACCAAAGAAGCTAAAACCATGCATGGTTATTCAAAGATTAAATGGACCTGCGAGCAAGCGGTCAAAGATGGCTTCAAATACGCCTGGGTCGACACCTGCTGTATCAACAAGGAAAGCTCGGCCGAGCTCTCCGAGGCGATCAATTCGATGTTCCAGTGGTACAAGAACGCGGCGATCTGCTACGTATACTTGAGCGACTTGGAAGCCGGACACATTTCCACGGACCGGGGAGGTTGGACTTCAAGGAAAAATGCACTGTCAGGCTGTAAATGGTTCAGTCGGGGCTGGACTCTACAGGAACTTCTAGTGCCCAAAACACTCTTGTTCTTCGACGCACAGTGGAAGCTACATATGCTTTTGAAGAAGGAAACTGCTTGGCACAAAGAGCAGCCGCTGGAGCCGATAGGGATTCTCTCTGATATCACGGGCATTGAGGTACACATGTTCAAAGCAAATGCATCACTCAACAGCTTCGCAGTTGCGACCAGGTTATCGTGGGCCGCTCGTCGGGAGACAACACGACTAGAAGATAAGGCATACTGCTTGCTTGGTCTGCTTGACGTCAACATGCCATTGTTGTATGGAGAGGGCGCGCGGGCCTTCGCACGTCTGCAAGAGGAAGTGCTCCGAAAATCATCGGATCTCTCGATTCTGTGCTGGGAGCCGTATGATGAGCGGCAAGCTCGGCTTCTCCTGGCACCAGATTGCTATTGTTTCCGCAATGAGGGTGGTAGCAGGCACACTTTGAATGGCGGTCGAAACGTCAGGCCTATGTCCCTGTCAAATGCGGGCTTACAGCTCAGCCTATTCGTGAATAACGAGCGATCACTCGCTCTCCTGGGCCACTCGCATACCAGACTCGTCAAAGCCAACATCGATCAACGAAGGTTAGTATTGAACATTCGCGCCGTCCCGGGAGCTGCCAATGCTCAGGACGACGCTGAAATGAGCGACACCTTTGAGGTCATGCGATATCCGAGCAGTCGACGCGAATGGGACCGAAATATTTTCCTGACGAGCAATGACGACGAATCTTTCAAATGGGTAGAACGGGCAGGACCTATGCCATACCTGGTCAGTCGACATGAGTGGGACGAAGATGACTTCCTTTACAACGGTCCAGCCTTCCTTTCCAAAGAAGTCATCCTGCTTAAAAGTGGTGTTAGCAAATATGTTCTTCTTGAACTGAGTCCAGAACTAGAAGTCCTCGGCGCTGGCGAGGTCTCTGTCTCAAGTCAGGACTCAGTTGCTTGGTATCCAGATGACCTTGAGATGATATACATTACCGATGATGGCGATGACCACAATTCTGTCAAATTTTTTGCAGTGCGAAACCAAAGCAGTGGATCGTTGAGTCTAGTTCTCTTCCGCCGGTACTGGGATTCCAGGGTATGTGCGTGGCCAGCCAACAAAGACAACGTTTTGGATCCGTTTTCAAGCGAGTTGCCACAACTGGTGAGCTCGTGGCACGCGAGAGGATGGCTTATCAATGAAGTTGATGTTGATACGCTAGAGGTGACATACGTGCAGTCGCAACGCGCAGATACAACTATCCTGCGAATCGAAGAGAAAAGAGAGCCCGGAGAGGTCAGCTATTTCGATTCACCACGCTACCAAGGACGAACCTTTGCAAAGCTTACGAATGCTTAGGAAACAATGCCGATTTTTCAAAGAACGTACGGGCAATAGCTTTTGAAAAGCGAGTGGAAGAATAGCCTCATCATCTGCTGCCTTCGGACGTAATATCGAATAGCGTTTTCCTGCTGCTGCCGAAGGGGTGCACTCGCGGTCCAATAACACATAGGATAACGTCTTTGCTACACTAGCTCCAGGCATTCGAGATTACGACAGCACCACCCGCATTCAACACAGCTACCCTTGGAGTAACACCTTCTTTCCTCTTTTAGGCCCTTTGGGACTCATCGCCGGCAAGGTACATTGCTCCTACGCCACATGATTGATGGAATGCACAGCCGCTTTCAGCTCCCTACGCGGGCGTAGTCTTCCAGGCTGCCACAATGAAGCCTCACGTTACGATTCTCAGGCGCAGCGTGTAGCACTGGTCCGTCCCGTTTCTCTTTGGTAGAAAGTGTGTCTCATGCGCACGGTTCATTCTCCTGCCAAACATCATCCAGGATGAGTGAGTGTTCGGTACTCAAGGCACAGGGCTGTCTAATTGAAGCTCCAGCTGCTGAATTGGCGACACTGTGGCTGCCGTCGAGGCTCTTCCGCGCCACAGTGGCGCTGACATTGGCAGTATCACCTGCGATGTCTGGAATAGCTCAGGCAATACGGTATCACCTGCCGTTTACGCATCTCCGCATTAGAAAACAGTGCAACCTGCTCAGCCACAACATTAGGACCGCTCAACCAAAACATGCCGTAAGAACATCTTAATAGTTTGGTACCCAGCTCGACATCAAAGCACGATAATCACGTCCAAGAAGCTGTAAAAGTCACGACACTCACACGCGCTTGCGAGTATTCGGGCTTTGGATCCGAATTTGACTACGATCAGAATGCCGCGATCTCACGACCAGAAGGAAATGTCTTGGATTTGTGCCGAACCAAGTGGCTTTAATTGTTCCCGAAAGAGTCCTGGTCTTGACCTGCTTCAGCCCTCTGAATCCTTCAGATCGTCGACGCTCATGGAGGAGGACGCGTGGTGGGGGTCAATCTCGCAAGCCCACCCAAATTCGGACTAGTTGCTCAAGCCAAGCCTCATGGGACAAGCTACCGAAAAGCTTAGCGATCGAGTGAAGCGAGCAATTTGATACGGGGTTCGCCGAAACAGCTGAATCTGGATCTTGATCAGGCATCTGCTTTTCAATTCAAAATACAGCGTAAGCATTGTCAGCTTTCATGTTGTTTGAACGACCACCATTGAATGATGACCACACAGCTCGCTGAAAATACTACATTCGGATTTGAATCAGGCACCTACTTTACGACTCACAGCTTGACATAGAAGATATAGAGAGGCCCAAACCGCTACAATGCAGTCACTATCCTCATTCATACACTATCGACATGGCTATCTCATACCGCACGGCGATTACCATTCTACAAATCATCTTCTTCGCGCCCTCACTGGCCATCTCGATCGCACTCTGTTTCCTCCAAGCTGCAAGCACCTGGCGCTTCATCGCAACCCTCTCCGCACTTCGCACAGTAGGATCTATCTGCTACTTCATCGCTCTATCACACCCATCCACTGGCCTTTATGCTGCCGTTGTCGTCTGCGAGCTCGTGGGGATTGCCCCGTTGGTGCTGACTCTGGTAGTTCTCATCGGCAGAGTGTGAGTTAATCTTGCCATTCAATTCCATTTGAACACCAAAACTGACTGCGCTTCAGCAATGAGGCGACAAAGACTCTCCCGCGCCTCACTCCCGTCTACATCAGCATCTTCTCCCTCATCGGTCTCATCCTCGCCATCGTCGGCGTTACCAGCGAGATCAAGGACGCGTCGAGCTTCAACGACATCAGACCCAACACGCTTGTGGTCGCAGCCGTCTCGCTTCTCCTCACCTACTGCGGACTGATGCTCATATTCGGCTCAATTGTCACTGTCGACACAGTGCTTCGCCGGTCTATACGCGAGACACTGGGCACAAATTTCCGTCTCCTGCCAACGATCTGGTTCGCTGCTCCGTTTGTGCTCGTTCGGATGATCTACTCCGCGCTCGGAACTTTTTCCCGCGGTCAAACTTTCAGCATTCTCGATGGTAGCAATACTGCCTATCTTTGCATGGACGTCCTGATGGAGATCATCGCGATATCGATTTGTCTGGCTTCTGGCTACTATGCACCGGCACTGAAGTCTTCAAAGAGAGACAAGGAAGGCAATGGCGAAGATGCGCACAGACATCGTGCCAGCCGCGCTCAGAAGTTGTCGTCGGAAGGTAGTGGCGTTGTCTGATGATCTGCTATGATCACTTGTCACTACTCATGAATTGAGGCGAGGTGTCGAATGAAGATCAGGGTGGTGGCAGCTTTCGAGATTTTCAGATCAGGCCTGCCTCCTTTTCTGACCATGGGAGCTAGGGTTAGGGTTGGGGTAGTGTGTGCACGACACAATGTACTGTCAATTTCACCCCTACGTGCTTTGTCGTATTGGCTTTACAAGGGAGCGGAGTGTGTTCAGAAGTAAGGAAGTACTAAGTGCCGCGACTTGAAAGGATACTCGTAAGCCCGGCGATTTTCACTGCTCTGTTTTTGTTCCAGTTTGACAACACAAATGTGTACAAGAGACGATCATGAATTTGACTGGGATGAAACGGCTTGTACAGAGACACCGCTCGAGAAGGAGGGAACATTAACAAGAGCAGTGTTTATCGCATTCCTCTTTTCTCTGTTGTGATGGATTTTTGTCGCAACAGCCATCTATTGTCTTCGGCACGGTCCAGTACCTGTAGGTACCTTAACACCGGTCATGTTTAGAGTTGCGGATCCACGGAGCCGAGTCCGCTGATTGCAGATCTCTGGAGAACTTTACCCCCACAGAAATTGAAGTTTCGCGACAGAAATGCTCCAGCCCGTTGTCTTCTTCACAGGACATCAACGTCGACATGAAGCTCACAAACCAGAGTGCCGTGCCGGTATATACCATCGCCGGCTCATCCACCGCCCGCCCTCTGCCCGAATGGCTCGCGCGAAAACGAAAGCGGTCGCTCAAAAACGACGCCGAATATGCGAATCGAATCGAACTCCTGCAGGATTTCGAGTTTGAGGAAGCCAGCTCATGTGTGCGCGTGAGTGCCGACGGCGAGTGGGTAATGAGCACGGGAACATACAAACCGCAGATCCACACGCATTATCTGCCACATCTCTCCCTCTCCTACGCCCGCCACACGAATTGTCTGAACGAGACGTTTATCCTGCTGTCCGACGACTACAGCAAGTCTCTCCATCTCCAATCCGATCGCTTTCTAGAATTCCACACACCCGGTGGACTACACTACAGCACGAGAATACCGAGATATGGACGAGATCTGAAGTACAATCGGCGCAATGCAGAGGCACTGGTGCCCGCGGTCGGCGTGAATGCGGATGGAAATGGCGAGGTTTTCCGACTAAACCTGGAGGTGGGACGGTTCATGAAGGGATATGAAGTGGATGTGGGAGGCGACGACATGGATTCCTTTGGAGGCGGAGCGTTGCAGGGCGGAATCAACGCAGGAGCCGTCAACTGCGCGGCGATTGCAGACGAAAGCCACGGTCTCCTTGCATTTGGCACATCCATCGGCACCGTCGAATTCTGGGACCAACGGTCTCGGAATCGCGTGAGTGCTCTGTCCGCTCCCAATCCGACCGCCGCCGACACCTCATACGATTCTCGCCCTCAAATTACAGCACTGGATTTCCACTATTCCGGCCTCCAACTCGCCACTGGCAACAGTTCCGGCATCATTCGCACATATGACCTGCGCTCTCCCATTCCTCTCCTCGAACGCGACCAAGGCTATGACTATCCCATTCAGACTCTAACATACCTCGACTCGCCTTTGGCATCCGACAAACTTCTCTCCGCCGACAAAAAAGGCATCAAGATCTGGGACCGCACTTCGGGAGACTACTGGACTGGTGTCGAACCCCCTGTGGATCTCAATCACGTTGAATGGGTGCCTTCGTCTGGGATGCTCTTGACTGCCAACGAGGGCATGCAGCAACATGCCTTCTTTATTCCTCAACTCGGTCCGGCGCCGAAGTGGTGTGCATTCTTGGACAATCTCGTCGAGGAAATGGCCGAGGATGCTTCTGATCCGAATGCGTACAAGTCTGGCGTCTCCACAGCGAATGCGGGAGAAGTCTACGACAACTACAAATTCCTCGACATGGCGCAACTTCGCGAGCTCAGTCTCGACCATCTTATCGGTACCACGAACCTACTGCGACCTTACATGCATGGATACTTTGTTGCGCAGAAGTTGTACGAACAAGCCCGTTTGCTCACGAATCCACATCTTGCGGAGGATGAGCGGAGGAAGACTGTACAAGCCAAGATTGACAAGGAGAGGGAAAGCAGAATTCGCGGGACGAAGAAGGTTGCTGCCGTCAAGGTCAACAGGCGGTATGCGGAGGCTTTGGCTGCAAAGGCGGAGGCGCATGAGAGAAAGAAGGCCGAAAGGGTCTTGCGACTGGGTGGTGACGAAGCCCAAGCTGCGGATGCTGATGTTGAGGAGGCAGAAGAGCAACCCAAGAAGGATGTTCTACTGGATGACCGTTTCGCTGGCAAGTTGTTCAACGATGAGGACTTCGAGATCGATGAGATGAGTCGCGAATTCGCCATGCACAATCCCTCGACGGTGCCTGCCGCAGGCGCTTCTGGCAAGAGTCGGAAAAATCTCACAGCCGTGGAGTCCGAAATACTGGATGATGTCAAGGGATCTTCTGACGAGGACGAGGACGAGGACTCAGAGGATGCGGATGCACACCGCGATCCAAGGACTCGGCAGAGGCACGTGCGGAATCCTGAAGAATTCAAGGATTCCAAGGGCAAGATTGGGTCTAGTAGCTACAAGAAGGCCGGTAAGGTCTCGCAGAGGACGCCAGACATGCGGGTATCAAATGCGGGCGCGAGGGGTCCAAAGAGGGCGATGGGAGGAAGGAGTTTTGGGGAATTGCGGGGAAGCGTTGCGCCTTCCGCGAATAGAGGAGCAGGGAGAGAACAAGGAGCAGAGAAGCCTTTCGGGGAGAAGCAAATCACGTTTGCGCCACAGAAACAG
Source organism: Ramularia endophylla (assembly GCA_002116395.1). Taxonomy (NCBI): domain Eukaryota; kingdom Fungi; phylum Ascomycota; class Dothideomycetes; order Mycosphaerellales; family Mycosphaerellaceae; genus Ramularia; species Ramularia endophylla. The sequence continues at coordinate 16,778 of KZ110042.1, read as the reverse complement.
AAGCAGCCTGGGAGAAGGAAAGTTGAGGAGGGTGACAATGGGAGGAAAGTGGGCAGGGGTAAGAAGGAGGGTGGCGATAAGGGGAGGAGAAGTGCAAGTGGGAATGTGTTCCGGGGTTTGTAGTATTGTTCAGAGCTTTCAGCGTGGCGTTGGGGTCAACACTGTCATTGTACAAAAGTCTGCTGACTGCTTTACGGGTTTGGTAAAGGTCGTAGAGCCATCTCTCTGCTGCATCTGCCAACGACATTCTTGTGCCATCAACATGTATGGATATAGTAAGGTATCTGCAGGTGAGGTATTTGGGCAAGCCGGCATGAGTTTTACGTACTGAAAGTGAATTGAATGAAAAGGCACCTTGCATTCAAAACGAGCCTTTTTTCACCATCCACAATCTGCTTTTTCATGCTTGTCCGTTGTCGGCCACGCTTTTGACTGCTTGCTACTGCCTCCGTTGCAAACGATTGTGACAGGGGGTCGATGTAAACCTACCTAATGGAATCCTTCAGTGCTTGGCTTGTCCGTCCAAGGGTCTCAGCTCCGCCTCCGCACTCGCACATCGTCCTGATCGTCCTGATGAAAACATGGCTTTGAGATGCGAACCGTCAAGTTTACTCGACCGAGCACTATCAAAGTCGCATTGGGACGAAGCTTCGCCATCGCGAGAACAGTTTCGAGGGGCCATCGGAGTGTTAGCCATGTTTTCCTTTCTCGACACCACAGCACACGGCAACCCACCTCCAGACAATCTCCATCCAGACGGAACTTGTTCATAGACAGCGTCCCGACTTTGCTTGTCCCTCCTTTGGTCTTCACTGGTTTACTCCTTTCGCTATGGACCTACAAGTGCTTGATGACGATTCTGTTCCAAGATAAGATCATTTACATGTCATACATTGGTCGTTCCGAGAAGATGGAGACGTATACGTCAGATTGTATGCCTGTTGAGTGGGAGCAGCGAAACATCAAATCTCTGGACGGAACCAAGATTGCACTTTGCGTGGGCAGCATCCCGACAGAAAAGTCAAGACCATCTCGCCATGTTGTTATATGTTACTTCCAAGGCAATGGAAGTTCTCCACCACCAAGGATGCCACTTCTTTCCAATGTGCTAAAGTCCATTGCTTTCCAAACGGATTCATCCAATGTGCCTGTACATTTCTCTATATTGGCGTTGTCCTATAGAGGATATTGGAAGTCAGATGAAAAGTGAGTCCTTACCCAGGACTCTGATGGGGAACACGTACGTGAGTGGATTGTAAGGACTATGGAGAGCAACTAGCTAATATACTGTGTCCTACGTGCAAACGATACCCTAGTCTCCCGTGTTTGCTGCCTTAGGTCCTTCCTGCTGCTGTCCTGCCTTAAGCTGTCCTTTTCAAGTCTCCCACTACAGCCTTAATACAGGCTGTAGCTGTTATAAGGTCTTCCTTATTCATCCGTATCGTAGTTCGATCTGCTTATACTAAGACCTTTCACATAGCGCTAGAAGTCGTCTCTAGGCAACGGCTTAGTGAATATATCCGTAGTGTTATCCTTACTATTAATACGATAAGTAGTAATGAATCTATTAGTAACTACTTAGCGAATAAAGTAATATTTGATATTGATATACTTTACCCTCCTATAGCCTTCTAGGTTATATAAGAGCTTAAGAGTAGCGTTCTTATCGATATAGACCGGTACGCTATTAACGTAGAGGTCTAGTAGGTTAAGTTCGTTAATAAAGTTTCGGAGCTAGATTACTTCCTAAGCTACCGATGCTACTACGACGTATTTAGCCTCTATCGTACTTATCGCGATATATCGCTAACGTTTTAACGCCTACGAAATTACTACTCCGTTTAGGATAGTATACTATCCTATAGTAGACCGTCTATCGTTAATGTCCGCCGCCTAGTCCGTATCGGAGAAGATATAGAGATCTAGTCGCTTAGGTTAATGCTTATAGTAAAGTCCGAGATCCGTATAATTAGATAGGTAGTCGTAGATCCGTTCGACTACCTCTTCGTATTCTTTACTCGGATTAGAGTAGTACTAAGAGACTACTCCTACTACTTTAGCGATATTAGGACGGGTTTTAATTATCGTATAGTTAACTAATCCGACCTATAACTAATACATTTAAATCTAATAAAGGAGCTATAGAAGGTCTATTCGCTTCTTAAGCTTTAGTCTAGGATCTATAGGAGTCTTAGTCTTACGAGAATCCTTTCCGAAGCTAAATCTCTTAAGGATCTAATAAAGGTAGTTAGTTTAGTAAAGATAAATATCGCCGTTCTCTCGCTAATAGACGTAAATACCGAGGTAATAGCTATAGAGTCCGAGGTTAGTTATCTTAAACTCTTCTAAGAGTAACTACTTAACTTTAGTAATCTTAGCCTCGTCTAGGCTAAAGATAGGAAGGTCATCGACGTATACGGTTATATATATACCGTCTAGGTATATAAAGACAGACTAGTCGTATTAAGAAGTAGTCTATCCGCGTAACTCTAGAAAGAAGCGAAGGCGTTAATACTAGAGTCGTAGGGATTACTTTAGACTATATAGGGACCGCTTTAGTAGAAGGACGTTGTTACCTTCTCCTTAGGGGTAGCCTTCTAGGGCTTTAATATAGATCTCGTGTTCGACCTTACTATTAAGAAAATTAGTCTTAACGTCTATTTAATAGCACTTCTAGCTATATCGAGCTTAAAGAGCGAAGAATAGTCGGTAGGAGGGAGCTTTTATAATAGATACGTATATCTTATCGAAGTCGAGACCGTATACCTAGGAGTATCCTTTTATAACGAAGCGGCCTTTATAAATAGTAATAGTACCGTTTAAGGCTATTTTACGCTTATAGACGAAGCGGGAGCCGAGGACTTTACGGTCTACTAGGATAGACGACCTCGGAACAATATCCTAAGTGTCGTTCTCCTCTAAGCTAGCGATTTCCGCTTCCTCGGTATCCTTCTACTACTAAGCGTTAGGTATACGACGAGCTTCTCTCGGGTTCCGAGGTTTAGGCCCTAGAGCTTTATACTTCTTAGATAGAAGTATATAGTTAAGCTTACTAAAGGATCTTCGCTAAGCTCGGTTTAGCGTATCTAGGAGGGGATCGTAGCTATCTAAGACTATACGTACTTAAGTCGTTACTCCTACTGTTTTAGCTATAATAACTCCTACTATCTCCTACGCTGTTCGTATTACCGCCCCGCTAACGTACGTTAGTACGTTAGCGTTTTTAGAACGGTACTAAGAGGTAGCCCGGCCGACGCGCTCGATACCTACCTCTATAGGTAGAAGTCCGTTACGCTAGAGCTAAGCGCGGGTAGCGGCGTCTTTAGTAGTAAGAGACGGATTAAGAGGAAGACTATCTTTACTATCTATTAGGCGAGCGGAGGAGCCTAGTATACGACGCTATATTAGGAACGGTAGCGCGGTAATTTCGCGGCGAACAGTCGGGAAGGCTAGTTAAGTAAAGCTACTTAAGCCGCCCTGTTTAATATAATTAACTCGATGACTAGTAGTATCGTACTCGAACTATCTTAGGTACGTACGGAGCTCCTCCCGGCTATCCGTTAGACGAGTCTACTATTCTTTACGAGCCTATTATTCTTTACGAGTCTACTATTCTTTACGAGCCTACTATTCTCTACGAGTCTACTATTCTTCTTCGACGGGCTAATCGTATAGAACCGTATCCTCGTTATTAATAACATCGTGTTTTCTAGAAGCTCCTTGTCCCTTATTAAAAGAGTACGACTTATAGGCGTTATTACCTATACGCTAGCGGTAAGGGGATTTAGTCGTGCCTACGCGATTAACGTATAGTATGTACGGAAAACCGTCGTCGTATATAACTCGAGCTAAGGCTCCGGAGATTAGGTACGTAAGGTATACTTTAGGATACGTATCTTTATAGTCGAAGAAAACTAGACGTAGGTGCTCGTCTATTAGGTATTTATACTCGATTATGTTATCGTTCGGATCGGTAAAGTTATAAGTACGTTTTATAACATGTTTTACGTAGTTTATATAAGGGCCTAGCTACCCGGTATAGCGGAGTCGTAGTATATTATAGTAATTATATTTTATATTACGGACTACTTGTTTCTCGTATTCTTAAGTAAGTTCTTCTCCGATAGTAGTAATTAGGTCTTTATTATCTACTTCGGGCTACTAAGTAAGCTCCTTCTCTAGAGTCATTCTCCTAAAGTTATTAGTATACTAGCCTTTAGGTCCTAAGCTATTCTTAAAGACGCTAGGCGCCTCGATATTACGAGAGGATACCTATATAGAGAGAGTCTTCTCGAACAACTTTGTTTTATAGTAAACACCGTAGAAGTTAAAGAGAAAGCGAAAAGTAATAATTAGCTCTACTAGAACTTTAGGACCCTTAGGGACTTTCTTCCTAGCGACTTTTATAGCGTAGATCTTGTCTATTACCTTCTACTTAGTTATAAAATCCGGCTACTAGTTTTATAGGAGTACTGCCTCGATGGCCTAAAAGATCGTTAGGCCGCGCTATTCGCCCTCGTTAAAGTTCTTATTAACGTATTCTAGTAGCTTAGGAGGCTAGGGGTATAATTTAACTATAGCGACGGTCGCGGTATAAGCGGGGAAAAAACGAGATCGTTAATCTATAAGAGGTTCGTTATCGTCTAAAGATAAAGTAGGGTCTGTTTACTAGGGTTAATTGTCTTCCTTATCCGTAAGAAAGAGCTCGCCGTTATCGTTACTAGCGACTTCTATTTCGTTTCCGGGCTCTAACCGGTACTAACGAGCGAGTTCCTAAAGTTCGTCGAAGTCTACTCGGTTACTAATCGATAGACCTAGAGTCGGGTTATCTAGACCGTTACCGTCGTCGATACGAGCCTTACTAATACGGAAGACCTTATTCTTATCTAGGTAGTAGACGAGTAGGATAGATTTAGATTCTAGGCTAATAAAGTAACCTATCTATCCCCGATATATACGAAGATTCTTAGGAGAGATAGTCTTACGTCTAGCTATAGTCGTACGAGTCTTCTCTAGAGTATATACGTAGATACGACTACCCTAGATACGCTCGACGCTAATATCGGGCTTATATCTAGACTTAGCTTCCTACGGGGTCTTCTTTAACTTAAGGGTACGAGACGGTAAGCGGTTCTTAAGCTAGATAGCGTAGAGGAAGGCGTAAACCTAGAGAGATTTAGGTAGCTTAGTATCTCGTAGGAGCTACTAGGTAGAGACGTCTAGGATATTAAGGATAGTCTAGCCGATCGCGGTATACGCTAGGTTAGCGTCGTTAAATATCGTAGCGGCCTTCTCCCTCTCGGTCCGCTAACCGCGCTCTACGGTACCGGCTTAGTAATAATCGTTAGGGACCGACGGCTCGACTCGGATACCTTCCGTAGCTAGCTAGTCCTTTATTTCGTTCTACGTAATAAACTCGTTGTCTATACGGTAGACGCCGATCTTATAGTACTCGGTACGCTCGATTATACGGTATATATTTTTAAACTTAGTAGGGATCTCCTACTTATACTAGAAAGAGACTCCCTAGGTAAAACGCTTTACGTCGTCTATAAAGGTAAGGATAAAGTATAAATTATCGATACCCTTAACCGGGTACGGTCCCTAGGTATCGACGTATATTATATCGCCGAGGTACTAGGAGCGTCGTATAGTAGGGTCCTTCGGTACTCTGTTTAGTACGCGGGTAGTCTAGTAGACGGGGCACATTACGTTTAGTATATCTTTAATCTACTTATCGGTAAGGTCGATACCCGTACTTATCCGTAGTAGGAGCCTTAGATTCTATATCCCGAGGTAACCTATACGGCGGTAGAGTTATATAACCGGGTATAAGAAGTCGACCTTAGCGTATACGTAAGGGGGACGGATCCCGGCCGGGTAGGTAACTATTACCTCGCGTTAGGTAATAGTAAGATCCCGAGGTACTTTAAGGATAGGGAGGTAGAGTATACTATCGAAGAGGTAGGTAGTATAAATAAGGAGACTGTCCCGGTTACGAATTGTTATACCGTTAACCTCTATACCCTATTCGCCGCGAAAACCGGCCCTCTCTATAAGCTACGATAGCGAGATAATATTAAAACGTACTAATAGAGCGTAGGTAACATTAGTAAGGTTAAGGACGACTAGTTCTTTACCGGGGTTGTCTAACTCGATACGGATTATACTAGAGCCTTTAACCTTTAAAGCTTTAGGGTCGTTAGTAGTACCGATAGCGTATTAGGTAGAAGTAAACTTAGTAAACAGTAATTTATCGTATATAATGTATAGGCTTACCCTAGAGTTAAGGATCGTAGAAGACGGTCCTTCGTACTCTACTTCTCCTTTAAGAAGAGTAATAGTATAAGGCTTAACCCTTACTATTAGGAAGCTATCTACCTACGCGTCTATATAGTAGTAATCCTCGTTATGCCTAAATCTACTTCTAATTACGCTTACCGCGCTTACCCTTCCCGGTACTAGCTACTACTCGTATACGAGGTCGGAGGAAGTAACCTCCCGTGCCTATAGGGAGTAGTTAGCTAGAATACCTTAGATTAGGGTAGAGAAGATCTAGGACTTACTAGAGTTAATAGAGGTGTTCGCTAATTACTAGTAAACGGTAGATACGTAAGTCGTAGCTATAGGGAATTCCGTTAAGGTAGGAGCGATAGTCTATAGCTATAACTCCGTCGGCGAGGGTACTAGTACGACTAGTAGAGGAGTAACCGTCTATACCGGCGGGTTACGAGACAGAAGCGACCTAGTACGGCTAGTAGCTAGAGATAGAACCTAAGTCGTAGTACGGCGGTATACCGTTACGAAGATAGTATCGTCCTTAAGGGAATCGGAGGCGGTTAGGTTCTACTCGACTAGAGAGGCGTCTAGTAATCTGTTCTACGGGTAGTAGGTCGGTAGGGCTCTAGCCTAGACGACATCGTCGTCTAGAGTAGCCTCGTTATCGAGATCCGGAACCGGATCGGTATCTTCGCTAACGTTATCTTCGTTTAGCTAGGTCGAGGGTACCTAGGCGATACCGTAGATAGACTACTCGAGAGCCGAAGGAGCGTTAGTATAGACGGACTACTTAGTAGTAGCCGTGTTAGGAACAGGAATAAGGTCGAAAGCGAAGGCTTCCTCGATCGAAGGGCGAGGCGGAGGAGTACCGGTAATCGGGCTACGAATAGTATCGTTAGTCTAGTCGAAGTCGAAGCTCTCCGTGTTCTCGGTATCCTAAGTCTAAGGATTAATTAAACCTTCGCCGGTATTACTAGAGACCTTAGCGTTATCGTTCTCGATGTTATTAACGTAGTAGTTACTTAGACCCTTACTAGCGTTATCGTCGTTATTAAGGTTATTAGAGTAGTTAAACTAGTCCTACGGGTTACTATCGGAAGCGATAATGTTATAAGATCGCCGGGAGTAGACGAGAGCTACGCTACCGGTAGCCGGCGTAGTTACTAGCGCTACTAGAGACGCTAGAGCCTCGGATCCTACGGTAGGGAGTTCGACTATATTAGTAGAGGGCTTAAAACCGGGCTTTCGCTAGAAGTCTTTAGGTTTATCCTTATTCGCTAGATTACGCGAGTAGTCGGCGGACTTATAGGCCCGAGGGACTTTATAGAACGTATATATTTTAAACGTAGAAGGATCTAGCTTAGTACTTAGGTCTCTAGGTTTACGCGGCTCGTTACCCTTAGAGTCCTTCTTATTATCGGACTTATCGTCCTTCTTACCGCCGCCGCCGCCGCCGCCCTTCGTATTTACCTTAATAGCGGTAGCTCTCTAGTTTACTAGAAGGCGATCGTACTCTTTCTTTAGTATATCCTTTAGACTAGTAAGAGTGTTCTTATTACCCTAATCGGCGAAAAGATCCTATATACGGAAGAAATCTTCTAGTCGCGAGGGTATACTAGGTAACTATATATCGGTAGTAATCTTAGCTATAATCTAGGTATCGTATAGGTTACTACCGGTAGTCTTAATATTCTGTTTAATGTTAGATAACTTAGTAAAGTAGTCGAAGAAAGAGGTAGCTATCTAAGGGTAGAGGTTCTATAGTAACTAGTAGAACGAGTTAAGTGCCTAGGAGTCGGTAACCTTATAGACTACCTCCGCTATACTATAGAGATCGTATAGGGAGTATCTATTAGCGGTACCGACGGAGTTAATAAGAGACTCCCGTAGGTCGACGGCGATAATACTAAATAGAAACAGCTTCGACTTCTTAATTCGGTCTTACTATTCCTTATATTAAGGAGATAGGAGGCCGAAGGTTAGGTATTAAGACTTATAGAGGTTATAGGCCTCTAAGGCGTTCTATCTAGTAATCTCTATATCGGCGGAGCGTCTAGTAGGACTAGCTAGAGCTAGGGCCGGAGGAGTCGGTTATACTAGTTTGCCTAATATAACCTTAGTACTATCGATAATAGCCTCCTAATTCTCGGTATTAGAGATAACCTTACGTTTACGATTCTAGGAGTACTAGGTATTAGGCCTAGTAAGGATCTATAACGGACTAAAAGGAAGGTATAGCCCTAGTACAAAGAGGTTTGATACGGAGCTAACTAAGAGACGAGATAAAGCTATATAGGTGGCGGGAGGAGCCGAGGATGACTATATAGTTAGTACTTAGGGTCTAAACCGTGACATATGCCCCCTCTAAACGCGCCTACGTCCCGAAGGCGGTACTATATACCTAAACGAACATTAAGGTTATAGAGGATAACTAGGGCAACAAGCCTATTAAGTTATCGAGTGAATACGACGTTAAGGCGTCGAGATATCTATCTAGGGGGGTAGGACTAGAGGAAGTAAAGTCAAGCTAGTATACGGGCTTAGTACCGGTACGTACATCTCTTACTTACGGAAACGACTCGTACGGATCGTAAAAGCGACGAATCCGCTATGCTTAGCGTAAATCGGTCGGCTAATAAGAGGCTAGAGAATACCTTTAATGTTTCCGGCTGTTCGCCGGTAGTACCGGGCGATAGTAAGGTTATTATAGAGGGCTATAGTATCTAAGCTACTCTTGTAACGAGGTCCTTACTTTTACTAGTCGTACGTATCCGTAAAGTAACGGTAGTAAAGCAGTTACCGCTACTAAGTTGTCGCTACTAGCGGAGCCGAAGTAGGTTAGTAAAGTGATTACGAGCACTCGCGGGCCGCGTAGTATCGCTATTATAAAGTACTCGTAAGTTACGAAGTGCCGCTAGTGCCGCCGAGTCGCCTAATAGTAAGTACGCTCGTAGCTAGTTGTTGCTAGTACTCGCGTGTCGCGTAGTGCTACTATCGATATATATACTCGCGGAACGTCGTAGAGTACTATTCGGTATTACGTAGGGTATACTACTACTATATAGGTAGGTAGGTAACCTACTTATCGTAATGTCGATTAAGGTAAGGGCTAGAGGTAATAGCGGTCCTTAAGAAGTACCGTTAGTAGGGTATACGGACACTCGTAACGTCGTAGGTCGTAAGTATAGCGGTTTTTAATACGGTCGCCGCCGCGCTATCGAAAGTACGACGTCGTCGATGCTTCGAGTAGGCTAGTAGAGTCGTAGTACGAGGTAGATGATTACCGTTACGCGTCCGCGTTAATAACCATCTCTCGGTAGTATGCTACCCTTAGTACCTAAGTATACTCGCATAATTGGCCGGGGTTATTTACTATTAGAAGTATAGGTTCCGGAGGTGTCTAATAGTTAATTAGAACCTTTTAATTCCTAGTTACTCTAGGTTATGCATCGTTAGAGTGTTCTCTCGTAGTAGGTATAAGCTACGAAGAGCTAGTGTCTAGAGGTCCTAGGAAATTATCTTTAGGCCTATTCCTTAACTATAAGGCTTTACGGTAGCTCTAAATGCGAGCTTAGCCCTATAGTAGGTATAAGCTACGAAGGTCTAGTGTCCGTAGGCACGGAGAACTTATCGGTCTATCCTAGTGTTTGCCGAGCGCCTAAGTACGCTAGCCGTCTAGAGCGCTTTTGAGCGCTAAATCTAGTCTAGGGCGTAAGAGTGCGCTGCGCTAGAGATCTCGTCTAGGGCGCGAGAGTACGCTACGCTAGAGAGCAATATAGATTATACGACGGTTAGTCGGTAGTTGTCGACGATGAGAGTTCTATCGTCTCGAGGGATTAGCACTCGAGGAATGTAGGGCTAGGTCGTTAGTATAGCCGTTTAGAGCTGGCTGTGAATTAAGGACATAGGCGTAGTTACTAGTACTAGCGTTTGTTTAGGCGGGCGCGGCCGCTAGTACTACTCGACTTATAGTCCGGAGGAGCTAGAGTCGAGGATCATCCCGTAAGGCACGAAGACCTTACCTAAGAAGTACGGTTGTTAAAGCGGTCGCCGCCGCTAGATGCTAGTACTAGTAATAGTAGTCCGACTACTAGCGAGAGCCTAAGTGCTCTAAGCTACGGTTGTTGACGCGGTCGCGGCCGCGGCGGCGCTTATATACGCGTATTAAACTTAGTAACCTATACGGCTATAGACGCGAGCTGTTAAGGCTATAGGCGTTACTATAACCGAGTTAGGCGACTAGGCTTCTAAGGAACTACCGGCGGAAGTTTCTAACCCGCCGAAGGTAGTAAAGGTGACCGCTAGCGCTACGGCGGAACGCTGCCTTACTACTACTAGCCTACGAGAGTATCGTAAAGTAGTGTTATAATAGCTAGCACTAGCGCTAGAGGCGCGAGCTAGTTAAGCCTTATAGCAAGCTACTCGATCTAAGCCTTTAGAGTAGTACGAGGTGTTACTAGCGATGCTCGCGGACGACGAGGCTTAGTCGTAGACGGCTTTAAGTCATCCGACTAAGCCTAAGAAGGTTGCCGCTAGGTAGTATTTAGACACGATCTATAGAAGCTACTATAGCTATGTTGCCTATAACGGAAGTAGATGTTAAGCTAGATATATTTATCCTTCTATTCCTATAATAATAGTACGAAGTACCGGACCGACGGAGAGGTAGCCTAAAGGGGTTCCTTCCGAGAAGGGAGTAGTAGTAATGCCGGAGGCGAGACAGGTAGTTAAGTAACCTAAGAGCGTATAAGACTAATCTTGTATCTACGTAGCTCGGTCTCTAACGCCTTAACTTTAGCCTTAGCGGTTACTAGCTACTCGGTAAGCTAGGCCTTAGTTAGTGCTTTAGAAGGTATAGTAGACTCGTACTTAGCTAGTAAGGAGGAGTCGGAGGATGCCGAACGAGCTAGTAGCTACGTACGCTATGAATTCCGTCCTTAGCTAGTAGTAGTAAGGAGGAGTTATTACTCGGAATCGAGCCTAGTACGGCGAAGGCCGTCTTACTATCGCTACGAGAGTAGTAAAAACTCTACGGTTTATATAACCTTACGATATTCTTATAGGTATAGGAGCTAGGCTTAACCTCTAGTGTTAAAAGGGCGATAATAGCTAGTTTACTATACGAACGCTCGTAAGAGCCGTTACTACTATTACTATCGCGGCGGAGGATGAAATCGCGTCCGTATCGATAG
>KZ110040.1:1053-49263 GCA_002116395.1 Ramularia endophylla | reverse complement strand
CATCCGGGTGAAAGCAAAATGGAAACAATTCAAATGCTGGCTTTGCTGTTTAACACCGCAATTTTGATCCAATTTGTTCGAAAAGGAGAGCGATAGTATCCTCTACTTTACGAGATTTCTGTTTAGCAAAGAAGAGGTGTTGCAATATCGTTGTGTCCACGAAAAAAGAGGGCAAGTTGGTTTGGAGAATTGAGAGCGGCAGTTTCCGTTTTGCTGTCACCACACTTCTAAAGTCTTCACAAACCTTGACTACCGAAGGTACCGAAAGACCAGTCAGCCTCTTACCAACGAAAGGACTCATTGACCATCGACATTTGTCGCTGTAGTTCGCTTAATAGGCATCGTCGAAAAGCTCGCAAAGAACACGCATCATTATTGGACTGTGATCGTTACCTTTCACCAAGTTTCGACTAATCAAACGACTTGGTTGGACAGTCCACTGACCGCCTCAGCTTCGTCCCCAAAATCGCTATATCTCTCTCACTCTCCACTTTTCGAATGTCGATGTTTTTGCCTAGCCAGAGGGTAACTTCCCTACAACAGTAGGAAGGGCAGTGGTACTAATCCATGCTACCTTATGGAAGGTTCAGCATCGGGTAGTCCCCTGACCTTACCGCTGGGCTACTGCATGATTGGCCACGCCGCGGACCAGCGCTACCGTACTTGTCACCTCGCAGCTGCTCTACGAGCTTCCTCTTCTCTTCATCAACATGCGGTAAAACAACATGAATCCCCCGCCGTGCACCGAGACCAGCTTCTGGAGGCGGGTGCTTTACTGCGCAAACTATGAATCCGCAGGCAACGACGGACTCGGCGCGGCACTCACAGTGGCCACAGCCACCCTCGCCGCTCAAGTGCTGGGTTTCGTCGTTCTCAGATCGCGATTTACTCAAGTTTACAGTCCAAAAGCCCATCAGGTACCCCAGAAATGCGCTGTTTCCTGGAGATGGCACTGACTTGATAGGTCTCCGAGCGTGAGCGCGTCCCTGCACCACCAGCAGGACCAATTGGATGGCTCATTCCGCTTTGGACGACATCTAACCGCACTCTCATCGATAAATGCGGCCTGGATGCGTATTTCTTCCTACGCTACCTCCGTCTGCAGCTTAAAATCTTCTTTCCAGCTGCCGTTCTCTTCATCGCCATTCTCCTGCCCATCAACAAGTACGGCAGAGGCAAGCAGAACGGCCTCTACCGCCTGTCCTTTTCAAATGTGTCCGGACATTATGCCGGCCGCCTTTGGGTTCATCTCATTTGCGCTATTCTGTTCATCACCTGGATTTGCTACCTCGTCTTTCGTGAACTTGAAGGCTACATCCGTGTCAGACAAAAGCACCTGACGAGCACAACGCACAGGTTGCGGGCATCCGCGACTACCGTACTCGTTTCTGACATACCGCCAAACTATCGAACCATGGCAGCGCTCCGCTGGATGTTCGAGCGCCTCCCAGGAGGCATACACACCATTTGGCTCAACCGCGACTTCCGCGAGTTGGAGGGTAAGATTGAGAAGCGCCGCACGCTAGCTGAGGGTCTGGAGAAGGCTGAGACGGTACTGATCAAGAAGTGCCACCAAAACGAGCTCAAACGAGCCAAGCAAGAAGGACGCGAGCCCAGGACACAGCAATGGACCGAAGGCGGCGTTAGCACTGGTGCTCACACTGAGACAACACACGGAGCGCAGGACATCTCATCATCGCAGAAACCACAGGTTGCCATCAGCTCTCTCGACGGCGCATACGAGCTTGAGCCTTCGAGCGAACGACCTGGCCGTTCTCGTCCGCCCCTGGAAATGGAGATGGAAGATGAGTATGAAGAGAATCTGCGGTCACGTCACGGCCTGTCTTTGGCTTGGTACACGATCCGCCATTTCTTCGGAAACGATTCTGAGCTCTTCGTCAAATCTCCACAGCCCCAAAGGGAAAATACCGATGGCTTTCCTTTCGTCTCTCCTGCAGATACCACAAAGGATTACCCAGAGGCCTTCCGAGCGGAAGTCGATGAGGACCAAGATGGCGACGCGCAATGGCGTCGCTTCATCAGTCCTACCGACCGACAAACGATGCGCCTGCCAGTCTGTAGCTGGCTTCCAGCTCTTCCTGCCATCGGTCAGAAAGTTGATCGGATTTACTGGCACCGCCGCGAGCTAGCGCGGCTGAATGTCGAGATCGAGACTGACCAAAGTAAAGCTGAAGATTACCCGCTCATGAACTCGGCGTTTATCCAATTCAACAGCCAGGCAGCTGCTCATCTGTGCTGCCAATCTCTGATGCACCATGGTGCATCTGCTATGACCCGCCGCGTTGTTGAGATCAGCCCCGACGATGTCATTTGGGAGAATATGGCCATGTCCTGGTGGTCACGATATTTACGCACTTGTTTAACGACCATCGCCGCAGCAGTCCTGATTGTCGCATACGCCATTCCTGTTGCGTTTACTGGTTTACTCAGCAATATCGCCGTTTTGGCCGATGTGGTATACTGGCTGGCCTGGCTGAATGGAACCCCAGGCATTGTCAAGAGCGCAATACAGGGTCTTTTGCCTCAACTCATCCTGATCTTAATCCTATTGGTCGTGCCAGTGATCTTCCGGATACTTATCCACCAACAGGGTGCTCCGACCGGGAACGCAAAGGAGAAGGGTGTCCAGGCCTGGTTCTTCCCCTTTCTGTTCATCCAGGTCTTCTTTGTCGTCACTTTATCCAGTGGTATTGTGCCATTCACGCAAATGCTTTCGCAAAACCCAACCAGGATTTTCTCCAGCCTTGCTATCAGTGTTCCACCCGCGGCAAATTACTTCTTCTCCTACCTGACAGTGCAAGCCCTGAACAACTCGGCCATGAACCTTTTTCAACCCTTCGCCCTCATAACGATGCTGGTGCTTGCACCCTTGACTGACACCACCGCCAGAGAGAAGTGGAAACGTCAGACAGAACCAAACATTGTGGTATGGGGCTCGTTCTTCCCCCCGTTCACCAACTTTGCCGCCATTGGCATAATATATTCGGTCCCATCTCCGCTCATCCTGGTCTTTATGCTGTTGATTTTTGGACTATTCTCGATCGTTTACCGGTACAACATTCTATTTGTCTACCGCTCTCGGAACGACACGGGGGGCCTTCTGTTTCCAACGGCCATCAACCAGCTGTTTACTGGAGTCTACCTTCTCGAGATCTGTCTCATTGGCCTTTTTTTTGCCATAAGATCAGTGGACGGGAATAACAAATTGACTAAGGTCTTTCTGTGCATCCCGCAAGGAGTCATTATGGTCCTTGTACTGGCAGCAACTATCCTTTGGCACTACCAACTGAACCGGACTTTTGATCCGCTGTTTCATTATCTCCCATTGTCGCTGGAAGACGTTGATGCTGTGAAAGACCGGCAGTGGGCCAGTGCAGACCGTCATACTAGAGAGCGTACCGACAGTGCTCATACTCCACTGGAAGGCAATGGTGCTGTGAGAGACCAGCCGCTGGCCAAATCAGACCGTCACCCTCGAGGATATGCCGACATCGAAAGGCAGCGAGCTCCTGCAAAGATGTTATATGCCGACGTTCCGGATGACTTGGCAGCCCTGACGCCAGAAGAGCGCGAGGCTGCTGTGCGTACCGCTTTCCAGCCAGCGGCGCTCCGCGCAACGCGGCCTGTGGTGTGGATCCCGCGTGATTCACTTGGTGTGAGTGACGATGAGATCAAAAGGGCGCAGGAGATGAGTACGGTGAAGGAAAAGACACATATTTGGATGAGTAACGAGGCGTCCACGCTGGATGAGAAGGGACACGCAACGTTCAGTAGTCCTCCTCCAGACTTCGGTTGGAAAGACCAGATTGAGCTTTAATTTAAGCGAGCATGCAGCGTTCGTTGAAGTAGTTATATACCCAAGGCATGACGCAAGGACGTTGAATGCATGAACGTGGGCTCTGGCAGCAACAACAGCAGCAGCAGCACATACAGATAATGAGTACCTTACGAGTGAATGACTCCGGGCTTTTTCCTTCACCATGCATTCCCAACAATGAACGTGATTGCCATTTGACGGCTGCTAGACTACTCTCGCAAACATGCATTCCAAGTATTAGTATCAGTCTCGATTGCTCACCAAGACGACCAGAGCTTGACATCTCAACGTATCGCCAGGAAGACACAAACTGGGCATTGAGGTCCTTTGTAGGTACTTTATAGGAGCAAGCTAGAGCTACATGTACCTTCAGGTATGTACATGCACCCGAGCTTCTTTGATGTGCTGTTGATTTACGTCAGCGGATTTTCAGAGGGGCAAGTGGTGGGGGAGGTAAGAAATCTGTCCTGCTCACCAACGACTTCATCTTCACAAACTATCACTTCTAATCACCAACATCATGTCTACAGACCACAGCTACGATCTGCTCTGCTTGGAGAACCCGCTCCTCGACATTCAAGGCAAAGGGTGAGTCCCAATGGCAGACCAGCCGCTGCTGATGTCTCACCGATGCATGGGATGGTCTGTGCTAACGACAGCCAGCGATGACGCCTTGCTCGAGAAGTACGGCCTGAAGGCCAACGATGCCATTCTGGCTGAGGAGAAGCACGCCTCCTTGTATGAAGAGTTGATTCAGAACCGCGATGCGAAGCTCATTGCTGGCGGTGCCGCCCAGAACACTGCTCGAGGTGCACAGGTGCGTTGTGGATGGCGATAAGGATACTTTCGAGGCTGCTGAAGTGACATGATCTACTTCAGTACATTCTCCCCGCCAATTCTGTGGTCTACTTTGGTTGTGTCGGCAAGGACAAGTACGCCGAGACACTCCAGGCCGCCAACAAGGAGGCCGGTCTGGCCGTTCGTTACCTCTACGACCAAGAGCAGCCCACTGGACGATGTGGCGTCATCATCACAGGGCATGACCGAAGCATGTGCACTGATCTCGCCGCAGCGAACTGCTACAAGATTGAACACTTGAAGGAGAACTGGAGCGTTGTCGAGAAGGCCAAGGCCTACTTCGTGGGCGGTTACCACTTGACTGTGTGCGTGCCGGCTGCCATGGCCCTCGCTGAGGAAGCTGCACAGAAGAACAAGGTTTGTGTTCCGTTTTGCTTATCTACACAGACTGCTGATTTGTCGAGTAGCCTTTCATCTTCTCGCTTTCTGCGCCATTCATCCCGCAATTCTTCAAGGAACCCCTTGACCAGACCGCACCATACTGGGACTACGTTATTGGAAACGAGACCGAGGCCATCTCTTACGCCGACTCACACGACCTTAACACTCATGACATTCCAACCATTGTCAAGCACCTCGCCAACTTGCCCAAGGAAAACAAGCAACGCAAGCGTGTTGCCATCATCACTCAAGGAACCGACCCCACTCTGATCGCCGTACAGGGCGAAGACAACGTCAAGACCTTCCCCGTCCACCAGATTGAGAAGAGCGAGATCAACGACACCAATGGCGCTGGTGATGCCTTCGCAGGCGGCTTCTTTGCTGGTGTGGTAAAGGGCGAGAGCATCGAGACCTCTGTCGACATGGGGTCGTGGCTGGCTGCACTAAGCTTACGCGAGCTGGGACCTTCGTACGTGGTTTGAAGTGTTCGCTGTTGTTGTTTACAAGCTGACTGTTGTGTAGATACCCATCGCCAAAGAAGGCGTACTCGGCCAAGTAACCGCTTGTCCGAGCCGTACGACGCCGTTTCAACAACTTTCAACAACTTTCAATGCGTGACATGATACCCAAGCATCATCAACGATGTTTCGAGATGCCAAAAGCCTGTACTGCAGCATGACGAGGTCGACTTTGCCGTGAAGAAGCGTCAATGCCTCACGATCGATCTGATCGAATAGACAAAATAAAAGCTACCTATGAGACCAATGCACCGCTATATGCTCATTTCCAAAGACACTCAATCATTCGAGACGTGTACAGAAGTATTCCAGTACGACGGATCATCTCGTCTAAATGCAGGGGCAAGTATAGAAGTTCGAACGATGTTTGGGAGCTTGTGGAACTAATCTGCGACTAATTGTATAAGACGTGTATTATGCCCTAGCAGCACTGCGTAACATACGCAAAAGGCCTTCCTGTAACAAGCCCGCGACATCGGCATTGGACGGGGACGAGTCACGCTGCAAGTAAGCAATGCGTATGACGATGTCGCGAGATCCGAGTCCCTCGACCACCTGCTGTAACCGGGTCTTTGGAACTGCCCTGTGTACTCTGGGGTTGCTCTCACCATGTAGCCAGAATGGAATGTTTCACTTGACCTCGCTGTCCGTCTTATCTTCTCTGGCGACGGAACCCTGGTTCAGCTGGGCTTTGGGCATCTTGTGGTCGTAGTCCATTACTGGGCTACTATTGGTACTTATTATAGCTGTCGACGCTCTCGCTTCTTGTGATCAGCACTGGCCGGTTGCTTTGCCGAGCATGGGCGATCCAATTCTAGATGCCGCTAAATCGCATCCCAATTGCATTCATGGTTGATGATTGCCCTGGGGTTATCTCAAGAAGGGGTTTAGAGGGTGCAACGGCTTCAAACTCCAAGTCAGTCGTTCCGAATTCGAAGTTTGAGAAAACACCGAACGTCTGTTGCCTCAAAGTGTTATTGACTTGTTGTGTTTGACGATGTTAAGGCGGCGCCGGTGATGCAAGTGCATGACTTGGGGCATGCAGGGCCACAGGGCCAAGATGAGCGACAGTTTCACCTGATCGGCCGAAGAGCCGACCTCACTCGACCACGTGAGAGCATTGTATCTTTCGACAAATCTGCTCTGCGCCGGGCCATCCCTTCCGGACTTTGGCGGAGACTGACAACTGTGCTTGTGATGATGAGGAGATGACCCATGATGCCATCGCGATGGAGGCGCAGGCGATGGTCTCGTCGCCCTGCGAATGGACAGCGGCTATGGCCGGACGTAATCCGGAGACTGCTCACATCATGCTGTACGACCAGTCGGGTCGTTCGCTACTGGGATCATGGCTTCAGGTACAAACGACGATGCATGCAGCTCCCATGCAGGTACATCCGCTACGCCAAACTGTCTGCAGCTGGCATGTGGCGTGCAGCGTGTTCGCATACTGTACAGTATGTGCCTGGTGTCAAGTATGATGGGGAGGGGCAGCAATAGTAGCGACACCTCATCAAACAATGGTCGCCGCGTGAGACGGGCTGCTAATCGGCGCATGAGACATCGCGGGCCTTGCCAACCCGTTGCAGCAGAACCGTTGCGCAGGCGTCATCGCCCACGATGCTGCACGCGTTGTCGAAAACGCCCTTCAAACAGGCTCGCCGGTACACTAATAAGCAGAGCCCGCAGAGACCCATCTGGCTTGGTCTGCTCGAACATCACGCAAAGCGACCAATCGCTAGCACTGCGAGTGCGGTGCACTGTCCTGCGCCTCTCTTGCGTTATGATCCCTGAATCTTGCCTGAATCCTGAAGGTTGGGCTGCCACAAACGGCGGACGATCCGGCGAAGTGCCTTCATCCTTCATCCACATCTGGGGTGCTACTTTCAAGCAATATACTGTAGCACCGCCCAGTCTCTCTCACCATACCACTACAAATCCTAGTATCGCGCCTCCTCCTCCAACCCTTCAACTCTGCAGAGCGGTACGTACATGGGCATGTCTCTAGACTCTGGCTCGGCACCGGCAAGCTGATTATCTACCTTCCTTCTGCCGTGTCCATCGAGTTTCACATTCACGTGCTCTCCGAGCCTCACTTTTTCTCTGCAATTGAGCCCGTGCCTGCCTGTGACACCTTCACTAATCTGGCAGATTCTAGTCTTTGACCTCGCAGTTTCATGCCTCGTGTTTCCGAGTCCTGACCGTGCACAAGGGCCCGCCCTCGGCATTGCTTCCTTGTCAGCGTCTCATAACGATTCAAGGCAGACAGAGAGGCTTCGCCGTTTCCACGCTACGACCAAGTCCGCCGCCGAGAACATTCGGTTTCCATTTGGCTGCTCTATGTCGCGAAACTAATCTGTTACGCGCGCATTGCCATTCCTTTGGCCTGCCAATCTACACCAATTGCAACGCGTTTCGCTTTCTCTTCGACATACACTCGCAGTCACTCGTTTCCTGCGAACCTTACATCACATTGGCCCTGCTCAAGAAGCTCCAACAGCTTGGCCACCAGAGGGCACCAGAGGGCACCGCTCGCTCTATCGTTCTTCTTAGTCTGTTACTCTGACCAACTCTGCCGTCCACAGTGCGCGGTTTCCCAATTTGCAACCCCAGCGAACTTTTGGGCATCACCAGGAACAGGCTTCCGGCCAAGGCCATAACATCTGGTCCGCTCGCCCTGCCTGCTCCAACCAAGGCAACATTTCAGACGCAATACGCCTGCCAACAAGTAATTCTACCCGCACACCCTTCCGCCTGGGCTATCGGGATCATCAACTGTGCTCATCTTGCGCATTCTCACATCGACCTGCATCTTCCGCATACTGACTTCCACCGAAAAGCTGGCGACTGTCTATGCATCACCGCCTTTCTCGCCATCGGCGTTGCGGAAAGGGTTCGATTTTGACGACCGGCCGACTGCCCTTAACCCTGTGATGGAATATAATGATCCATCACGACGCCAGTATGCGCAGAACCAATACGCAGCGCAGCAGCAACCACATGCAGCCTCTCAAAATTCAGGCCAGTATGCAGCTCCCGGGTCTGTCGAGCGCTTTCGACAGTCATCGTACATCCAACAATCGCCAAACACTGTGCCTTCGACTGGAAGAGCTAGTAGCGATGCGCAGGTTTATGGCTTCGCGCAAGGCACGTCGCAGTACGCTGGACCCGCCTCAGCGCAAGCAATGCAGTACGCGACCGACTTGCAACAAAATCCAGACGTACCGCGTCAGCAGGAGAATTCGCAATATCAACAATATGGCTCCACGGGTGCTCTGTATGGCATGGGGCAGCAGACTCAGCAAACGACACAATCGCCATACGATCAAGTTTCACGGTACCCGCAACGACCTGGCACCGCGACTGAGACATTGGCGTCCCAATTTGGAGTTCCGCAGACGCAATACTACCTTGCAGGCCAGTCGATTCCGACAGGTGCGACAGCGCCCGAACTTGCGGCGCCGCACTTGCCGTCGCAATATCAGCAGTCTGCATACCCACCAGCTGGCTCTTCATCGTCACAGACATACGGCAGTAACATGATTGACCCTAGTCAACCTGCGTACCAAAGCTACTCGCAATACACGCCAACAGCATCCTCACAGTCGGTAGATCAGGCTTTCAGCAACTACCAGGCTCAAATGCGCTCCATCTTTTCCCAGGTTCGAGGAGGGTCGCTACGCGAAGTCGGCAGTCTTCTGATGGATGCCTCGCATTACCTGATTGGGAACGCTGAAGCTTTGGGTGAGAATCAATTACTGCCTTTGCGCGCCGATCATAGTACTAATTTGTAGTGCAAGGCCTTACTCGAGATGACGACAACCTCCACGACGATCGGATCCGACTCTGGGACGAGTTCAATCGAGCCTGGTTGGTCACTTTGCAGACGCAGTTTGATATGACTCAAGAATGGGTCCGCACAGCTCAGCCTGTTCGCGAGCCGCGATCTATCATGAACGCACAGATTTTGGAGCATCTCTCGAGGGAGCTGGTACGGCTATGTGACAGTGTTGAAAAGCACGGCCTGGTCGACTATCAGATGGGCGTCGCGGAGGAGGAGATCATGGATCGTAAGTCTGCTTACGCAGTTGTATCGCGAGAACGGGGAGCTGACCACATCTGCAGTGCTTCTGCGATGCCTCGCTCAGCTAGATCCGGAAAATGCAACGACTGGCGAAGAGTCGTCTGTTTCCGGTACCACGAGAGGTCGATGAGTGTCTCCACGGAAACGCGGGAGATACCCAACATGCATATTACCATGCGACGGCCTCAGTAATGATGCGTTTTGAACGATACGATCAGATTCCCTCGCGGCGTGGCGTCTTTTGCCTGCATCGCGGTTTGCATTAGACGCATTTGCGTTTACCAGCGCTTGCTATGCTTGTGTGTCTATTCATTTCACAATGATACCAATGGGCGGCTTTTTTGCGTTTGTTATGAAGGGACGGACGGCTATTAGCATCTAATGGGAAGATGACCAAAGGGGTCGATTGATTCGCCTGTCCCGACGTCTTCGCTGGCTCGAAGATGTTGTTTGACGTACGTAATGATGACAGGGGTGAGAATGTAGAATAATACCAGGCGATAGGCCCGACTAATGCTGTACAACGTGTTCACCCTTTCCTTGCTGTTCTGCATCGGCTCCTCACTTGGGCAGCTGCAGCATTGCTCCTGTTGGGTAGACAGCCGCCCACAACAGCTTTTCCTGCGCGAAATCTCGCCTATCAGCCTCACAGTATAGGGTATCCTTGTGAATAATCGGAATCTCATTCGCTTTCGGCTTAATCTCCGCTGAATGCTGCGTGTTATGTGATGATCGATAGTGGAGTGATCGGGCTGTACCTGTAGATACACAAGGCTGACTACCAACGATCTACGTCCCGCATCTGGGTTTACGCAGAGAAGTCGGCCAAGGTTTAGAATACAAGAGTCAAAGGAAGACGAAAGAGAGCAGGATGTTCGCCTTGATCTTTCCATTTTTGTGCTTGTCAACACTACAGGTACGATGTAGTTTCTCTGGGTTGATCCTGTGCCACGCACTCGCCAGAATCACTCCTCATCACAAAATGTGGAATGATAATGAGCAAGCAGACGTGAGGGGGCAAGCGGGGCGGACATGCATGCAAATACCTGTCACTGACCCTAGCACTCGTGAGAAGTGCCAGGAAGATGGCAGCTGGTATAATGACCTGGTTGACACTTGATCTCCCAGAGAATCTCGAGACAGCTGCGGTCGTCTCGCGGTCATCTGCTCTAGGTAAGTGATCTGAGTACACAAGTGGACCGGGACGTGTGTAAGGTAGACGTCTCTCAGATGCGACATTGGCGCCTTCAAGAAGGCAGCTTACAGTTCAACGACAAAGCTTTCAAGCTATCTGCGCATAAACAATCTTCCGAACCAGTCCCAACTTGTGACTTGATCAATATCACATTGATTGAACGTGACTTTCATGGAGCACAAAGAAGATGAGAGTGAGAGGTACACCTCCTGAAGCTTTCTAATCCTCTCGGGGAGGGGAAAGTCGGCCACGATATGACGTAGATGGAAAGCACGGCCTTGGCTTCATGCACAGAAGGGTAAGGTACATGCTCGACACAGGAGGTGTCTTTAATTAGAGCAACCTGATACTTTTTTGTCAATACGGTAGCAACACGAGCAACAAGAAAACATCAAACCTCTTTCCTACTCCGAAAAATGCCGTCCGTCAACACTCTTTTACCGTTCCTAGGCGCCGCAGTCGTGGCAGCGCAAGTCCAATCGCAAGGATGTTACAGCTCACCAGGTTCGCTCCAGAGTCAGGGCTCCTACATCTACCAAAGTACCGGCCACTGTGCCACATCATGCAGCAGCAAATCTGTCATAGCAACAACGAATGGCAATGAATGCTATTGTGGCGACAAGCTGCCTTCTGCAAGTGACAAAGTTGCTGATTCAAACTGCAACATTCCATGTGATGGCTACCCTTATGATAAATGTAAGTGTTCCCTGCAAATCTCATAGGTTGCGAGACTCAGTCTAATGAAGCTCACAGGTGGTGGTAATGGATACTGGTCTGCATCAACCATGAGTGCGTCCGAGAACACCACTTCTTCAGTCTCGATGACCGTTCCATCTACCACATCGCTGGTGGCTTCAACCAGTGGCATCAACGCTACCGCCATGTCCGGGACAGCGACTTCCACTTCTGCAGCTTCTACCCAAGCTCAGTATACGGGCGCAGCAGCTCAACTGGGAGCTGGCGCTGGAGTTAGAGTGCTTGCGATGGGCGCCCTCTTTGCTCTCTTTTGAGCATTCAGTGGCAGCAGCAATGAGGACACGAGAAAATGTATAAGTCTTCCAGAATGTCAAGAACAGAACGCATTTGGTGCGGTGGCCCTCACAAAAACGGCCATCCACCTCTCGCTCGCAACAGATTTCGTGTTCTCTCCCTCATTGCCGTGATCATATACCATTCTTTTAGATATGGAAGGACCACTTTGGCATCCACGGCACATTCTCGTCATGTTCTCGCCCACTTCATGCAGATTGCACGCACACATTGGGGCACAGACGCTCAGAAGCTCTTGGTTGCCGTGCGATAGCAAGAGGAATTGGGTTCGGTTCTTGACGCCAGTACCAGCCGATGCTGATGTCTCGATTTCTCGTTGAAGACAGTTCGCCGAGTGGCTTCGTATATCCTTCACACGACCGCTTCCCAGCCTATGTGTCCAGGGGTGCAAGGAAACCACGCACTCGTTGATGGCTCAATCTGACTTCCAGTGCGCAGGATGCTAAGGGTGCTTATAGGCATCCGCCTTCTTCAGCCTCCTCCCGGCTGTTCGCAAGGTGATCGCCAGTAGAACTGGATTGAGACGAGGGCTTCCGAGCCACGGATCCGACCACGAGTTCGGGAAAGGATGTGTTCCTGACTATGCAGTACAGGTGTGCATGTAAGTTGAGCATGTAGCAGCCGACGTTACACTAAGATGGCCTTACCTCGACGCTAAGGAAGGGCGCTTGTCGGTCATGTGACAGCGCGGAAAGATTGCCTCCTTGTACAACAGGAAATTCGCGTTCCAGCGAATGCACGCAATGCACATGCCAGAGGGAGACTGCATTGTTCGTCAAACACCACAGGAGGCATGCTTGCATATCTTCGAAAATTGGAGCCGTGCAAAACGTTTCAAATTCGTCGAGTAGGCGAAAGCAAACAAACATTCCAGCTTCACTTGCGCCAGGACACATTCACGAACAAGTAAGAAACAATGGGTCGTAAGTGTATGACGACTCTCGACATTGTCTCCAAAAGACAAAACATGCTGCCCATGAGTGCCATCCGTGACTTTCTTTGCAAAAATGCAACCGCTAATCCAGGTGGGTGAGACAATAAAACAAAAGCCACAGTAGTTAGTTGAAGACCCGTCCAAAAAAGAACCCCGTCCATGATGCGCCTGCTCAGGCTGTCAGCCCTCCGTTGGACGCCAGAATGCCCACAATTGCCCATTTCGAATTAGATGTTGTCCTACCCGCCTGAAGCCCCGAAGAAAATGCTGCGTGCCGGCAAAAGTTTGGCCTCACTACGTGCGCGTTCGTACTCGTGTCCGCCGATTCTGATGAAAAGCGAGGTCGTCAGAAGAAATGTGTATGAGGTTTGCTCATTTCGTGCACTTCCATCTCCTGTCGTTGAGTCAGCATTGTGTATTTGGGGTGATGGAAAATTCATCATGACAAACCATTTTAAATGTATTGAGCTCCTCCTTGATCTGTTGTGCGAGCATGGGCGTGAGACGATTGCAAGTAGCAATTTCGCCGCGGCGGTCATATTCGGTGCTTGACCAAGCGTCATGAAATTGGATCCGAGGGCTAAAAGATATCGATCGAGAGCCATTTGGAGTGTTTGGCATGCTCTTTGCTAGCGAAGCAGCCAATCGAGGGCTGAAGTAGTCGCCGTTGACATTTTTCAAAGATTCGGTGCGACCTTGACCGTCTTTTGGGGTGCTAGGCATGCTGGGCGCTGGGCTTTCTGGAGCAGCATCGTGAGGCCTGATCACAGGCGAAGCACCTGGTGACCCAGTACCGGAACGTTTGAGAATGCCCTTCTTGACGGCGGCAAGAATCTCGGCGCGATCCTTGTCGCTGCCAACAACGCTGCGTCTGGACGAGGTAGACCCATCACCAGACGCCCTTGACGCCGAGGCAGTTATCCCGTTCGCAGCATCGATGGAGTTTCGCTCTAGCTTCGGGAACCCAGTAATGCCTCCCTTATCAGTGGGGTGTTCGTTGACATTGACCTTTTGTCTCTCGGCTTCCACAGTGACCATTGACACCTGTGCTACACTTGGTTGCACAATAGAGCCGGCCTGCACATGGACGGGACCATCAGCAGCAGGTACTCCGATCACAGATTTTGGTCGGAAGAGTCCCTTGATGCTCCTAGCACTCTTTTTCGCTCCTCGGCCCATCTTGCGCAGCATCATCGAGGCCGAAGAGGCAGTCGACGAGATGGAGAGGTTGTCCGTGGAACCAGTAAATCCACCCTGTCCCGAATAGATGCCCGCACCAATTCCGGCTTCCTCTTGCCTCCTTGCAATCTCCTGCTGCTCAGCATCCAACTCGTCATCAATGTGTGCTTGCTGTTGCTCTCTCGCGTTTTGTGCTTGTTGAGCGGCCACATTGCTGTTCTCTGCGGCACCTCTGCGTAACTCCTGTGCGCTTCCAAATGAGAAAGCACGACGTAGACGTGACTTCATTCCTTTATTGAGATCCTTGTCAGACACGGCGGCCAAATGCTGAGCAGCAGGCGATGCCGATGGCACCGCAGCCTGCGCCACGGCAGCATAGGTCCTAGGCTTGCTGGGCGACCCTGCTCCTGGTGTGGCATCAGCGTCGCCGCTCACATTAGAGAGCGGTGAAGGCGCTTTGATGCGTCTATTGGCTTCTGATGAAGTACGTGTGGGGACGTTGATTCCTCCCTTCTGCTCTGGGCGAAGTCCTGTCGCAGGTTTGACGTTTTCATGATGGTCATTCTTTCGCTGGGACTTCTGGCTGTCGTCGCTACCAGATCGTGTGTGAAATGAAACAGGCCGTATCGTAGAGGTTGTAGATGATCCGTGGCCAGAGCTGGGCCGTTGGCCACCTTGAGCGCCCGCAGAGGCTTGCGTGGTCGAGGTTTCCAGCGTGGCAACGTTCAGGCTTCTCCGTCTATACCTCTTCGCTGCGGAATTGGCTGATTTCGTCAAAGCCATGTCATCAACACTTTCGGTTCTGCTCAAGCTGGTGGGCTGCTGCACAACAGCCGCCGCCTGCGGCTGCGGCTGCGGCTGCGAAGCTTTGGGCGTGGTGTTCGCAGACTCTGCACGCTTCTGTGTCGGACGTCGATATCTGTCGGGGGAAGGCTTTGGGTGTCCGTCAAAGGACGTGAGCGACAAGTCTGGAATAGCCGAAGACAAGTTGATCAGGGAGCCATTCTGCGAGCCCATGACGCTGTCGTCCTTGGCGGACGGCTGCGACGATACGTCCGAAGATGTGGTCGACGACGCCGAAGCGGATTGTGTGTGGGCATGCTTGTGCACGGCGGCATGGGCGGCAGGCGGCGCGGAGGAGTTCCGCGTGTCCTTGCGCAGGTTTGGAGTCGAGCTGAACGCGTACGGCTGCACAGGAGCACCGGAAGCGCCCCGATATGGATTGTTCTGGCCATTGTACATGCTGCCGTGGGTGCTGTGGGACGAGTTCACCAGACGCGGCGACTGCGAGAACTGTTGGGAAGAGCCCTGAAAGGCTTCGGAGGAAGATGGACGGGAATGGAGCATCGTAATGGTGCTGGAAGGTGTCATAGGCAGCGGCAGTACTTCAGCCATCGGGTCGCCCGTGGTGCAGGACGAGGAGCAAAACGTGTGCGCGGGAGGGCGGGCGGGCCAGCTATGGGGATTGGCGAGCGGTGCGGGGCGGTAATCATGCAGTCTGGGCCGGCCAGCAGTCAGTGTACCGATCTATGCGTGCTGGCGATGGCATCAAGGGCGTGGAAAGAACGGGCGATGGGCGAAGATGTGCGTGGAATGCAGCAGGAGCGAGGCCCCTATTGCTGGAGGAGCGGCGGCGGCGGCGGCGTCGTCGTGTCGGCTAGACGGCGCGTCGGAGGAGATGCTGTGTGTGTGCCGCGAGAAGGAGTCAGACGGCCAGATGATGGACGTACCTTGGGGTGAAGAGTGTCCCTGGCGGGCTCTTTGTGGCGCTCACAGCGACATTACTGTAGGGTGAGGTCGACGTCGCAGAGTAGCGGAGTCCGACGTGTCTATCTTTGCTGGAATGGGGTGGAATGCAGCAGTCCAGTACGTCCAGCTCTCAACAATTTCAAGAGCACGGCAAGACAATACAACAAGATATGCGTGCCACAAATACGGCGGATGGGATGAAGATACGAAAGGTGGAGGTGGACGTACGTTTGTCTGTAAGGAGGTGGATACTACCTGTGCTACCTTAGCTCACAATCCCGCGACTTTCCTGCCTGTGTTTCACCTAACCTTTGATGGTATGTGCCTTGTCGCCTTCTTTGCAGTTATTTATTTAGGTGTACTATTTGCGTGCTCATACCCATCTCTCCGTCCGTTACACCCTCGACGCCCTTTCCTGAGAATTACTACTGTAAGACTCACCATACATGCATATGCACCTCGGCGGCTACACACAGCATTACGATGGTGATCTCGAGGGCGCATTGAAAGCCTTGCTGGCTCTTACATACTTGGGACAAGCCCCGCTTTCCAATGCATAAACCTCGCCTGAAAAGTCCGTGGACACTGTTGTCGTCAACAACGCCAATATATCATTGTTGCGAGCTGCATTCGCTGTCTCGAACACCACATCACCATCGTGGGCCAACTTCATCTGTCGTCAAAGCCAGTAGCTCTCACCGCTCTGGGCAATCACAAACTCGCATCCCAATCCGTGGCCTTGCTCCTGTAATCGCAACTCGTAATCCTCCAACTGAGAGAAAATACTTTCGCTCACATGCGGACCGTCCTTCAGCGTGTCCTTGACGTGAATAATAACTACCTTTATGCCAGCTAGAGGCATTTCGCTGCTGATTGGAATTGACGCGGCACTGGTTATTGCGCTACTGCGTGGTACAGTCACCGACCGCGGCGACATGGCATCCATACTATGGGGACTGCTGTCACTGCCTGCGTGAAGTTCGTAGTGGTCTGCGGAAGAGGCACCTGGGGACGACGAAGAGGTGAGATTTCCAAGGCCGTGATCGTTTGATGCGCTGCGGCGACGTGTATTCTCAAACATTGTTGATTGGTTTACAACGCTCCGGCTCCGCTTATGGCTCCCCTCAGACCCTGCACTTCGGGCGAAGTTGTCGATGCCGTTCTGCCCTGAACGTTTTCTTTTTTTCGTTCCTTGTTCCGATAATCGGGATGCTTTGGCCTCGATGACCAGATTTGCTAGGCTCTGAAGCTCTGCGATCAGATGCTTCGGGTTGAGGTGTCCGAAGAGCACGGCATCAGCTTGGCTGTCGTCGTAACTGCATTCGATGAAGATGCCTCCAAGAGCATCATGTGCAACTTTACGCGCGGCTTCCTGCCATACGATGTATGTTCGTGGGCACAACGATAACGAGTCAGGTTCAACGTCTCCAAAGATCAGGACCTCTCGTTGGGTATACTCATCGCGGAGAAAGTATGCAGTACTGTCGACGACACATGGGCCATCAGATGAGCTGGATTGCACATGCGACGAAAGGTGGTTTGGATGGAAACTCGACCTTGGCCCAAGTCCCGGAGTACCGGGAGTAGAGTGCAGCTGCGATATCGATAGAGATCGTGCCATGTGCGAGGACGTCGCGTCTTGCGGGGTGCCCAAGATCGAACCATTGTATGGAGGCTGCGTGTCGGATAATGCAAGACTTGCCATGCTCCCTCGATGCTGGTGGCTTGGTGGGGACTTCGTGCAACAGCCGTGAGAGACCTTGAACGCTCGGGCGGCGAGCCCGTCACAAACTTCGATATACCCTCTTCCTTCACCTTCGCCAACCATTACGTCGCCGCCCTCTTTCAGGCGTTGAAAGGTCACAAATCCGACTCCGCCGTCCTCGTCACTCAGGTTGGGCCAGATTACGTCGTTGAAGATGTGCTGCTTGATCGCATCAACAGTGCTGGGCAGTGCTGCCAGCGTCTTCGGGCGAGAGGTAGCATGGAAGGCTGCCGTGTTGATCGCAAACCCTGATATGTGATCCAAATGGGGATGTGTGATGAGGTAAGTCGAAATGTAGGTCCTCAAAACATGGAGCGCATTTGCGCGAGCAGATTCGTTTGGAAATCGAAGTCCTGCGAACGGTCCAGTAGGCAGAACAGTTGACTCAGGTTGTAAAGGCTCGTCTCCGTCTGTTAGAGGGGAGAGCGGCCTTCTGTTCAACGTTCTGATCCCGTTGCCACTCGATGCATGGCTTACATTTGAGTCTTGTCTCATCCGGTCTCTACTGATCGTTGGAAAGTCTCGCTCCAACATTCGCGTTATGGGTGCCAGGTGTGAGCCAGCGTCCACAGCGAGCAACGAGCCTTTGGCCCAGTTGCTACCGACGGAGCGCACCAGGAATCCAGTAACATTCTCCTCGGACGGCCCTCCCCCGGAGCCGAGACATATCACCTGCAGAGCCGCTCTTTGTCCATTGTGCCCGATGATCGAACTCGCTGCCTCATCTCTTGTGTCTTTCATCGATGCGCATGTAGCCGCCGTTACCGTTGCGTGTCTCAGCCCTCCGGAATAGTGACTTTGCGAACGATGGCCTTCCCGAGTGTTCGTTTGGTCGAAAGGTGCGTGGTCTCTGGAACTTTCGGGGTGAACCCGAGACTTAACACTCGACGACGGGAGCGCTTGCGCCCTCGAAGGATGGCCACGTGCGATTTGAATGAATTGTTCTGCAGCTTCCCGTAGATGTAGCACTCGGTATCAAACAACATCCGGCTGCTCTCGAGTCGCACAGTATGTACAGTCCCGCTCCCGATGAGATGTTCTTTGCTGCATGTACGTTGTTGTGCACACTCCTTTCGTTGCACTAAAGAAGCTAGATAGGGCGCCTTGGTTCTAGACTTACGGCGAACTGAGAGTTCGCAGACCGTCAAGGTTCGAGTCAGGACTGAAGAGCGAGTCAAGGAGGATGTTGAACAAGTTTGGAGACGTCGAGGTCCTTTCCAAGTTTGAGAGCAGAAATTCCAGCGCAACGTCGCACGCGACAGCAATGATCTCTGGTACCAGTGGCACAGACACGCGCCATCTTTCTGGTCCGACGGCAGTCCACAAGTCCAGGCTTCAGCCTTGCCAGGGTCGTCGCATTATGCAAAGCGGCATTCGGTTCGAGCCGACGTGGTGCGCAGTCGACGCTGCTGGCTCGTCCTCGTCTTTGCTTGGCTGCATTGTTTTGCCTAGTACGTTTGCTCCTGTTGCATCGGCTTCGAGGCCGCAGGTTTGTGATGACGCAGAACAGGGGACCTAAGGAAATCAACCCCAGATATTTGTGATCTTACGACCTACGACCCACTCTCGCGAGGCAGCACTGTGGCATCTTGCTCGGAAGGTGCACGCGCGCTAAAATATTAGTGCCCGTCTCACATGCAAAATGTTGTTTGTTCTGCTCTCTCAGAAGGCCCTTTTATCGGCTTCATAAATGGAACCATTTCATCCGAGCTACAACACTACATGAGTACACGTTTACTGCAGCATCAACATCCCAGCAAGATGCTGCTCATGGCACCATACAATTCGTTCAAAGATGCCCTGCTGACAGACTGGGCTTGCATGAAGTGCAATGAATGCCATCGTTGCTTCGTGAAAGTCTAGAAGTTCCCTCCCCTTGCGATGGCACATCGTGCTACTTCGCCGGCAGGATTGCCACTTCAGTGGGTGCGGGTAAACAATCGCAATGGTACTAGGTACCAACATGTGATGCCCTTGCCTTCAAGAGCACTTGGAGCGGGAAAATTGCGAGATCTGTTGTAATGCAAGCGTGATTTGCTTCTCGCCTCTATCCCGGTTTGTCCCTGACCATTCAGTCAAGGAAAGCTTGCCGCTGGTGGTCAACACTAGACTTTGCCCATGCTTCCAACTGTTGATATGCCACTTAAGGTGATGTTTCCCTCGAAGCGGTATCTTCCAGCATCCGCGGCGGCTTTCACCTATCCTTGAATGCCATGCGCAATCTTGACGGCATAGTGGATGTGCAGTATCGTCACTGCTGAGCTCTTCCGCGATATACATAGGTTGCCGCCACCTCAAGCTCCTATACGCCGTAACGCCACTCCTCAATGCTGCCATCTCGCCAGTCAATTCCTTTTGTACATGCCTGGACTCCACTTCGAACATGACACCCCGAATTCAGGTGCTAGTTTTAACGCCCGGCCAGTCCGCCTTTCCTCCCACATCTTTGATGTCCTGTAGCTTGCTGCCCATCTGCACCACGCTGTACCGAATCATTCTTGGATCCAGACCTAATGTTCTCCTCACAGTGTGCTGGGTTTTTGCGCTCGAGTCGAAGCGGAGAATGAAGTAGTGGCCTTCGCGATAGGTAGCTCCCTGCTTTCGCGCAGGTTTTGGGAGCATAAAAGTTCCCCAGTTGGTGATGCCGCGAACAACTCCGCCGGCGGAGAGGACAATGTTGCCGGTGGTCTTGGTAATTCTGCGCACAGTCAGATGAAGCTACTTGTGTCTAGGGTTGAGCGCAGACGGACTCTTTGATCTCATTGACGCTGCGGCCGGGGCGGACCTGTGAGAAATCGTTAGCTGGACACCTTATGATCGCTGCCAAACCTGTTATGAAACATACCACGCCTATGAGTTCGTACAACATGATGTGTATGGTTGAAGTGATCTCTCAAAACGAGACAATCGCCCAAAGTGAAACGAAGAACTGTGGTCAAAAGTGATGGTGTGGTGTCTGCCAACAATTCTGACCTCTTCGACAACATGAAGGAGCGGCTGCGACGGAGTCCGATTTCAACAGAGGCCGACGATAGCCATTCCATTGTGAGAGACGACCTATCTGCGCGGGGAGAGTATCTTCAATTCTGTTATATTTTTCCGAATCACTCTCTACATAACTCTTCTCCACGCACAAGCAACAATGGCAGCCGTTGTGGCAGGACGCGCGCTCTCTCGCTCACTCACAAAATGCAGTCGTCCACAGTATTTGCGCCTGCGAGCTCAGAGGCCGGCATTCAGCGCGCGAAGCTTCACCGCAAGCTCCAAAGGTGGGACACAGCAGCGGATGCTTGACGCTTCTTTTGCGTGGACATCACTGATCGTTCATAGCTTGGGAGAAGCGCTACACCGAGGACCACGAATGGGTTGAGCTCGCTGAGGATGGATCTACCGGTACCCATCCACCTCCCACATCATCCTGCCAGGTTTCGGTGTACTAACACATCGCCCTCTCGACAGCCACGATCGGAATTTCCGAGTACGCCGCAAAAGCGCTTGGAGATGTAGTTTTCGTCGAGCTGCCAACACTTGACCTCGAAGTGACCGCGGGAAGCTCCATTGGTGCTGTGGAGTCTGTCAAATCCGCTTCCGACATCATGTCGCCCATCAGCGGCATCATCACTGAAGCAAACAGTGTGCTGGAAGAGAAGCCTAGCATGATCAACAAGAGCCCAGAAGCTGACGGTTGGTTGGCCAAGATCAAGGTCAGCGCACCGGATGAGGTTTCGAACCTGATGGATGCCGCAGGCTACAAGAAGTTCACTGAGGACGCGGACCACTGAGCGATGAAATGCTCGCTACATCTGGGAGTACGGCAGTGTGATAGATTGGAGTCAGATGCAATATCCACAGGTCTGCAAGCCTGGCAGGGCATGCAGCCGATCGAGCAGAGAGTCGCGGTCCTACTCCGAAGCCTTTAAATGATGTAGAAGTGCATTCAACAATACTAGGCAGGCCTATGGCCACCACAGCAGGCGAAAAATGAACGGCAGTGGAAATCAGCGAGCAATGGCTACAAAATCTTCAACCATGACTCAAATGTCAGGACTTGCGATCGATGCCCTTCTAGCTGGTGCTTGGTCGACATTTCGAGAAACGTTGACTTTGAAACAGTGCTCTTGATCTTCATTCAATTAAAATACGATACACGAGCAAACCCTCTGCAAGAATAGCAGGCAAACAATCCTTGCCTGACAAGACCCGCCCATTGCATAACTCCGGACTTTAACTCCTCCTACCCGTCCGATCCCCAACGTTCAAAGCAGCCTCGTCTTGACTTTGCACAGTCAGATTTGCGAGAGACTTTTCATGGGCGATTCACTCACATCTTCATCATGGTCGTCAGAGGCGTTTAAGCTTGTCGAGGTGCCCTTCAGCTCGCTGCGTGATAGCCTTGACTTCGGCCCTGGCTTTGAACTCTGCGTACTACTGCAGATTTGTTAGCACAAGTAAGTGTAACATTGGTGGCCGTACTTGTGCGATCTCGGCCGCCGCGACAGCCTCAGCCTTGTCGATCTTTTCCATGCTTCTCTGGCAGATAGAGCGGCTTCCAAGGGGTTTGGTGAAGAGTGGCATGGCAGTGGCTAGGCTGGAAGGTCCTTGAGAGCGGAGTGGAAGTTGTCGATACGATGTCCACGTGGTAAGGTGCGAAAAATGGTTCTGAAGGAGAGGTACTGGATCGTAGGTGTTTGAGACGGATGCTTATTCGTCGTTGTGGTTGTTGGGAGGAAGACATCTCTCCGCAGGTACATATACCTTAGGTCACAGCAAATCAGTGCAGTGAGGCAAGACCAACGTTCTTATTTGATCTTTCCATTTCGTGCTTTACTTACTGCAGGTGCATGCCAGCATCACTTTACTTGACACATGCTTCTACACTTGCTCTTCACCTCCAGCTGTCTCGTCGAAATCTGATGCTTCGAGTTTTGCATTCAACGCTTCTGCTCTTGCCAATCGCATATCTTCCGCAGTCAAAAGCAGTACCCCTCCATAAGAGCCGTGTGCGACTGCCTTGAAGGCAATCGAAATGCTTGTAACTTCCTCCAGCGCATCTCCCTTGCGACATGGGAAGTGAATGTGGAAAGAACGTGCCGCGGCAAAGATGTCTCTTACTCGCAAACCTTTCGAGTTCTTGATTCTCCGGAGGATAAAGCAGCAGTGCTTCTTTGTCTCGCAGTCGCAATCGAGGCATTTGAGGATGTTGAGCTCAACCCTAACCTCACAGACAGGAGGTTGGGTCAAAAACATCTCGAGGCATGCCGAATGAGACAGTGAACCACTGCACAACCCCAGGAGCAGGCCGATGTTGTGGTAAGGGAGGCGACTATGCGCCAGGAGGTCCGCGTAAGCGGCGCTGGGAGAGCTTAACGAACGGCCTTGATTGTGCACATCGCTGTTGAAGAAGAGAAGCGGATTCAGAACGACAGGTAGGCAGATTGTCCGAGACTCTTCGGCTTTGGTGTTGTCGCGTTCGACGTACTTTGCTAGTAGGAGCTGCTTCCACGGTGGTGGGCGGTGCATGAGCGCAACCACTTCAATGTCCTTCTCGGGCGCCAAGAAGAGCTTCCGCTGCAGCTTCACTGAGCCGACGATGGCGACTCTCCATGTCCTATTCACACGCTGGCACAGAAGAACGTCTTTCTGCGGCAGCCGAATGATAATTTCTTCTAACAGCTCGGTGATGGCGAAGGCCTCCGTGGCCTTGTTCGGTGGATCTGTCTGCGGTACGTCAGCGATGGGCGAAAACAGCGTTTCCGTTTCTTACGAAAGTCAGTGCAGGAAAAGCCTCCATCTCCAATTCGGTCATGGTGTCTTCTGGCCTGATAAGGTCACGCTGATGCGAAGCAAGGGCATGTTGGAGAGACCGCCGAGGCGCCTTCGCCCTCCGGCCCTTGCGCGCTTCCCGAATAGCGGCCATGTTGAACACTGATGTCGTGGTTGGCGAATCAGTTGAGGAGGTAGCTTTCAAGTAGCGGCGATCTGCCTTACCCAGGCGATCGTTCCCAGAAATCGTAACGCGATTGCCCCGGTGAATCACTCAAAGATTCTCTGCACAGTTATAAGGTAATGGAATGAGAAGCCCTTACCTCTTATTTGACACAAGGTGTCGGAAGACTGTGACAAGACAGTGCTTCTCTACATGTGCCTACAGAACGGGTCTTGCAAAGGTACCTAGCGAAGCTCTGGAATGTTCACGGAACGATCCCATTGGTTCAGCTCGCTACAATTTAGCTACTCACATTGCCAAGCTCTGGATGTCTACAATCAGGATACCTTTGACCTTGAATCAGAGAGCAGAGGACATCGCAGAAGACACTCTCGTATCTGCGCCGACGTCTTGACGAAGGCAAGCTCCTCACAGTATAGAGCTGTCTCGCAAGATCCCACAGATTTTAATACTTGTCCAGTCCAAAGATCACGTCAAGATCCCCTCCAATCTGTTCATACAAGGCTCTTTCGAAACGCGAAGCTCAGCCCACGCCGACGACGCGTGCTGGGGATTTCTTGACGCAAAAACGAGAGCTTTGGTGAGCAACCGCCTCAACAACGGCTTGACAGAGGTTGAAGTCTTCGTGGACAGCTTCTCGATGTATGGAGGATCGAATGGGGAACGAGAGGGCCTTTGCGCAGCGGGAATTGCATCCGTTCCGATTGAGAGAGACGTCCGCATGCCATCGTTCTGCCCTTACATCCTAAGATGCGAGAAGGCTACATGGACGATGCTTCCCAAGGTAGACTGCTTCAGGAAGGAAAGAGATGTTGTCGTTCACGCAAGGCTGAGGGTGTGGGCTCCGCCTAGCCTCATCGGGACGAGATTGGTCGATCGGCTTTCGATGATCATCGACCTCCGTCCTCACAAACGAGACTACAAGGTGAAATTTCAAACTGACAGATTCACCGAATCATAAGGAGCAGTCTTGTGAAATCACTGTTTTCCAAGTAAGATTGTCTTTGCACCTACACACCACATCATATCCGACTAACCCTCATCAGCTGAAAGTGCTCTGGCGACCCCTGTTGAAATGTCGACTCCATCAGTCCCGTCAGTCATGCGTGCCTGGCAGTTCAGCTCCACAGCAGGCGGCATTGAAAACAACCTCAATATAAACGCGTCCGCCAAGCTACCACGAAGGAAGCCAGATCAACATCTTGTACAAGTCATTGCTGCCTCTTTAAACCCAGTCGACTACAAGCCCGCAGAGATACCTCTCGTCACCCGACTGCTCCTCGCCCCATCAACTCCTGGACTGGATTTTGCCGGTCGAATTGTTGTGCCTGCTTCTGGATCATCACTTCAACCTGGCCAACTAGTCTTCGGTCAAGCTAGTTCCCACATGCTTGGAGGTGCGCTCGCAGAATACGCAATCGCCAAACCAGAATGCGTCGCTCCTCTACCAGAAAGCGTCTCTCCAAAACACGGTGCTTCAATCTGCATAGCAGGACTCTCCGCATATCAGACAATAGTACCTTACGTAAAAGACGGAAGTAGTATCTTCATCAACGGCGGCAGTGGCGGAACCGGCTGCTATGGAATCCAGATCGCCAAAGCGAAAGGCTGCTATGTGACGACAACCTGCTCAACTGCAAACATCGAACTCTGCAAGAGTCTTGGTGCCGACGAAGTCATCGATTACAAAACTCAAAACGTTGTTGACGCGCTCAAAGCTAGCGGCAGAAAGTATGATCACGTCGTAGACAACGTCGGCGCGGATCCGAATCTCTTCTGGAAGTGTCATGAATATACCAAACCCAGCGCTGTGTACGTGGGAGTTGGAGCGCAGGTATCGTTTAGAGCGTTTTTCGATATGGCTAAGATGAGGCTTTGGCCGGGATTTTTGGGTGGGGCGAAAAGAAAGAATGTTGGATTCATGATGAATCCCAAGGCAGAGGAACTTGCTCAAATAGGGGAGTGGATGGCTAGAGGAGAAGTCAAGGCTGTCATTGATTCTGAACTCCCTTTTGAAGATGCGCCTGAGGCCTTTCGCCGACTTAAGACTGGAAGGACAAAGGGGAAAATTGTAGTTTCTGTCGAAGTCTCGTCTTAGCAGGAGGTACTTGGGAGAGAAATGAAAAGGATGGGTGCTACTTTAGGTATTCCACCTTGAGTAGACTTGGACTGAATGGGTGGGGCTCTTTCCTTTTAATATGCTTTCTTTGAATGAATATATTGCCGTGCCCTCTTTGGGGGTGCTCGGCGTACAACTATGCTTGGTCGAAGAGAGCGACGTTTGAAAAGGGGCATGTGATAATGCCTCATCTGAAAAGAGGTTGCCTCCTCAGACTTGTTTCAATTCTTCGTTGATTGCAGTGAATTCCATCTTCAGGCCGGCATGCTTCCAAGACCCAATTCTACTGCATCCCATTCTGCCCATTCCTTTGCAAGCTCTGCTGGAAAGCCTGCATACGATGGCTCAAATGATCGCCATTGCCCGGCTGTCCACCTCCGAATTGACCCATGCCATTTGCTCCGCCCATCCCCATGCCCTGGGCTTGCTGCAAAGCCAAAAGCTGCTGGTGCTCTCTCAGAGTGGCCATGTATTCCGGATTCGCATTACCATTGCCCGCGACCTGTTGGCCACCACTCTGTGCTTGTTGAGCCTTCATCGCCATGGCCTGCGTACGCTGCGCTTGCTGACGACTGTGCTGACTGCGCAGCATCATCTGTGCAACAGGCGTTAAGCTCGCTATGATGTTCGGGGGTATATTCTGAAGGCCACCATATTGATTATTGAGAGTCTGAAGCTGCATTTGAGCCTGACGGATAGCAATATTTCGCTGCTGTTGCTCTTCCTGTGTCATCTGCCGCCCCTGCCCAGCGCTTCCGCTCATGTCGCCACTGTGTTGGCCCTGCGGGTGGCCCTGTACGTTCATGTTCGGACGGCCGACTTGTGGAGAGCCGCCGGAACCCATATTGGCGTGCTGCTGGCCTTGACCCATGTTTTGCTGTAGCATGCGTTGCCGCAATACTTGCTGCTGGGATTGCTGTAGCATCATGGCCTGTCGTTGGGCTACCGCAGCGGCGAATCTGGGATCGCCACTTGATTGCGCAGCAGCATGCGCTTGAGCTTGCATCTGCAACGCTTGCTGACGCTGGTGATGCTGCTGACGAATGTTTTGGATTTGCTCCGGTGTCATGTTGGCGCCCTGGGCAGGAGAGCCACTTTGACCCTGCATCGCCATTTGCCGCTGAGCCTGCTGGAACATGGCCATTTGCTCCGGTGTCATACCAGATTGCCCGGGTGTCTGCATGGGCATATTCGCAGTGGCAGGAGTTCCGGGTGCTGGACTGCCATGCGGCAATCGGGGTGTTTGTGACAGCTGTCTCCCAGGCATGGCACTGGCCATATTCGGAGTACCTTGCTGCATTTGCGGCGTGGCGATTCGACTGCCATGCTGCTGTTGGCTTATTTGCCTCGCCATCAGGCTTGGATTAGGCATCGCGGCGGATGTCGGTCTCGGTGGGCTTCCTGCCTGTTGGCTTGAAGTTCGGCCCATGGGAACACCATTCTGCTGGACCATTGGTGATGATTGCATCGGAGTGTGATTCCGAGGCGCTGGGCTTGCTTGGGGCATCGATTGTGCCTGTTGATAATTCTGATTATTGATCATCATGCCGTTTTGAGGTGGATGGCCATGACTCTGCGGGCCGATGGACTGTGCCAGGTTCTGTTGTTGCTGCCGTGCTTGCTGTGCACGCTGGGTCATTACTCTTCGTTGATGCTCGACTCTAGCAGTTTCCACCCGCTGTGCGTTAGCGGTGGCTTCTTCCTGTGCCCTGCGCTGGATGGCCGCCTGTGCTTCCTCTTCTTTCTTGTGTCGCTCCAATTCTTCCTGCTTCTCGCGTACCATCGCAATGGTCTTGAAGCGGGTGAACCCTAGGGTTGCTGCCGCACCGGCGTTGTCACCAGAGTTGACACCAGCACCTGGACGAGCGGACGGTTTGATGCGCTCATCCATAATGAGCATTCTACGTTCTGCCTCTGCGGCTTGAGCGTCGTCCGCAGCCAGTTCTGCCGTGGTTCTCTTGCGAGTCTTCGGTGATGGCGGCAATTCGCTGTGTAGAGGATGTGCTAGCGCATCTAGAGCTTCGTGGCCCTTGTATGGTTCCAAGAGGAGAGGCGGTCCAGTCTGGAGTAGCACATCTGCCTGGAATCGGTACACGTCCTCCGCTTCCTCAAGACACATCTTCTCGTCCTGGCCGGGAGAGCTACGATTCGCAGCGAGGAGCGGGGTCGCGGGGACGGACAGGCGCGGCGTCGGCGGCTGTGCAGTGGATGGGGTTTCGGCGTGCCTTTTGCTACCCCTCTTGGGCACCGGTGTAGCGGCGAGTAGGAGGAGTTCGGCGTGGCGCGACAGCTCGGTTGGCTGCAGGACAATGGTCGAAATTGCCGGTCCGCCCTGTTCGACATTCCGCTGCTTGCCAGTGGTGGAACTGTTGCCGTCGGCGTCGTCGGCGTCTGCAGAGTCGTGCTGCTCAGCAGCCTTCTTCGGGTACGGCGCGAATGGAGACGGCGTAATGTAGTTGGAGTAGCTGTGCATCGAGTATTTCGCGTGGTCGCCGGCGGAGTCCTGGCGGCGCGCTCGATCCTTGCCGGTAGAGTTGCGGTGGTTGTGCAGCTCGACGATCAGACAGCCGTCATAGAAGGGCGTATTCATGCCGGAGAATTCCTCCATCATCTCGTGCGGTACGGAGCCGTGACGAAGATGTTCGAGGAAGAAGCGCATGGGCGAGTCGAGCGGGAAGGAGCCCTCTTGTCCGTCGATTCGGAAGTGCGACGAGTGTATGTGCACCACGAGCGACACGGGACTGTTCTTGAACTTCTTCAGGATATACTCGCGAGTGCACACATATGGCTCGTCGACCCGTCCTTTCTTCGCGGCCCGATCGTCGCCGCTCGTGTCCAATCCACGCTTAAGCGAGAGTCGCGGCGCGTCGCGGCGGGTGCGCATCGTCGTCGTCGTGCCGGCGGAGATGGCATTATTAGGGCGCGCCACGGCCACGGTGGCCATCTCGAGCGATGAGGTTGTGTCGCGCTTGCGATGGGAATATTTGTTCGATTCTCGATGTTGATGTGATGATGTTGCTTGTGACTTGCGGGGAAGATTTGGAAGATCGACGTCGCATCGCAGTTCTGATGAAGGCACGGGCCGGTCCTCAGCGCGCCAGGAGCCTTGTTCAGATGAATCGACAACATGCAACATACCTTACAACTTACACAAAGCTGTCTCCCACCGTTAGCAGTAGTTACTTGATCCACAGCGGGTGCCTGTCTTGTACGATGATTCCGTTGAGTAGTGAAAAGTTGATACCAGGACGTAGACCTCATCGCCGGAGCAAACATATCTCACACTTCAAATTTCCCTACACAAGGTCAACTACTTCTTCGGCTTGCCTTTTGGACCTCCACTCTTTGGCTTTCCACCTTTGGGCTTACCACCACCAGCACTCTTCTCCATGCCCTTCTTCGTGGCGCTCTTTGACTTCTTCCACTCCATGCCAGCCTGCCGATCATCCCTATCCTCCAGCTTCTTCTTCTCCTTATTACTCAACTTACCCTTCTTTGCCTTCGGCTTGTCAGACACAGCGGGACCGTTCAACACCGCCCGTCCCTTATCCCTACTCGCCTCTTTATCCTTCTCACTTTCAAACCACGTCTTCCTAGGTCTCGCCTTGATTTCATCCGCATACTTCACAATATTGTCCGCTTTTGTAAGATCCCGATCGACTTGCTGCAGAACCTTCTCCTCCTTCTCCTCGCGGAGCACATCTTCTACATCCTGTGTCAAGCCTTCGACCCGTTCATGCCACTCATCAACATCTGAGGGATCAACAGTCCGTTGACGAATCTGGGCACCTTGCGCTTTGCCGGACTTCACAGCGGCTTTGACGACTTTACGATCTGGCTCTGCGGCAAGTGTACAAGATCGACCAGTTCGGCCAGCACGAGCCGTGCGACCAACACGATGCAAGTAGATCTCGTGACTTTGTGGTGCCTCGTAGTTGATGACCGTCTCAATCCCCTTGATATCCAGACCACGTGAAGCGAGATCCGTTGCGAGGAGGTATGATGCTTTGCCCGTCCTGAAAGCTTCAACAGCGCTGATACGTTGCTCTTGTGACATGCTTCCATGCATCTCTGCAGCGTTGAGCCCACAAAGTGCGAATATGACTCGAACTCGATGGGCTTCCTTCTTCTGTCGAAAGAAGATGATGACGCGGTCTGTGTAGACTGATTTGCACAAGTACATGAGGTAGGCAAGACGCTTCGCCTCCCGACCAGGACGTAGACGAACGAATTCCTGGACCAGTCCGGAGACAGTCTGCTTTTGCGCGTCGACCATGAGACGCACGGGACGCTGAAGACCGACGCGGATAAGGTCGTCGACTTTGGAGGTCATGGTAGCGGAGAAGAGCATGGTTTGCCGGGATTTGGGGATCTTGTTAAGAATCTCGTTCAGTTCATCAGCGAATCCTTCTTCCAGCATGCGATCGGCTTCATCGAGGACAAGTATCTCCACAGTAGAGACCGTGAATGATGCAGAATTGCGCTCGAGATCAATGAAACGACCTGGAGTTGCAATGACGATGTCGGGACGGAGCTTCAACTGCTTTTCCTGTTCGCGAGAATTGAGACCTCCAATGGCTTGGCCAAATGTGATGTCCGTGAAGCTGGCGAGCTTCTTGGCTACGGCGAAACATTGAAGAGCTAGTTCACGGGTGGGCATGAGGATGACGACTCGAGTGGTAGCCGTTCGCTTCGGGCGGAACAAGAGACGCTCCAGCATTGGAATAAGGAAAGCAGCAGTTTTACCAGATCCAGTGACAGCTCCTCCGACCAAATCCTTTCCCTCCAAGGCCACAGGAATCGTCTTGGCTTGGATTGGAGTAGGTGTATTGAAACCGACCGCCGCAAGGCCTTTGAGAATCGGGCGGGAAAGGTTCATGGTGGAGAAGGCAGTGGCCGCCGGCGCTGTACTCTTTGAGTCGGTGGCGAAGAAAGCGTTGCGCTTCTCCGCTTCCACCATGTCTTCACCATCGTCTGATCCATCTTCTGCAATCACGTCGTCAGGGTGAGGTACTTGTACGGCAATCTCATCGTCTTCGTCGGCGTCGTCGGCGTCGTCGGCGTCCTCGTCCTCGTTCGCTCCGTCCTTGGCCTGGATATCAACCGCCGTCACAAACTCCTCTTCACTCCCCTCTTCCTCGCCATAGTCTGCACCAATCCCCTCATCCTCTTCGTCCTCTGACTCTGACTCGCTTTCCGAAGGTGAAGGTACTTCTTCCTTCTTCTGCTTCGACTTTCTCCGCGCAACAATGGCTTCGATGCTTCCTGGCTGGTTTTCCAATGCGTCTCCCTTTAGTGCCCAGTTGTCCAGATCTTCCAGCGCGGCAGCGCCCCCTTCATTCTCAAACTCGAAATCTGATTCAAGGTCGGCATCTTTGTCCTCTCGCTGCTTCTTTACCGCGCTCTGCTCCTTCACTTCCCGCTTTCGCTTCTTCCCTTGCGGCGCTACTTTTTCCACAACTTCCTCTTCTTCAAGCTCCTCGTCCGAAACATCCGCGTCTGAAAGTGTGGTAATTAAGTCGTCGACTGCCATTGTGATTGTGATGTGTTGCTGATCGCGAAATGGAGGACAAGACCCGCCAGTACGCCAGAAAAAAGTTTGAGCCGATGGCCGATGCTTGGAATTTCTCGCATGTCTCGTTTAGCTCGCGAAGCATCCAGGTCCGAGGGTCCTTTCCGATCGATTCTGTCCGTGCCCCCTCCCCTCCACCACCACCAACAATTGTAAGGTACCCAGGTAACAATACCAACAACATCATCATGGCAAATACATGTATCGAGGACCAACATGGCCAATGATGTCACCATGTCTAGAGACAGTGACTGGATCGCGCACCAACAGCTTCTGGGCGTACAGGATCGCATCTCTGCCGGTTTCCGCCATCTGTCTGTTGAGGAAGCAACGTTCCTGCAAAGTCCTCCTCAATCAATCGCACAAGTACTTGCACGTCTCGGTCAAGATGCTGACAGGTTTCTTTGATGAGAGCGTCAGGCAACTTCTCGTTGGCAGTGTCGCTCTTCAAATAGCTGAAGGATACCCTATGCAAGATGTCCATGTATGCGCTTTACAAACCTCGGTAAGCGAAACCTTTTGGATGCTGCATGATACATCTAAATTCCCAATTGTTCCTGAATCCCCTCCTCTCATCAGCGTCTACTCATCGTGAATAGCATCGAACATACTCCAAAGAAACTGGCCTTGCTGCCGCAGCCTTTCCGTTGATATCGACGGCTGAATACATGAACTTACCTAAATCACTTGCTGTTTCTTTTACATCTGTTAGCTTTGACATCAGACTCTGAAATGAGCCTCCCAATGCGACAACACCCAGAGCAACAAGACCCAACGCAACAAGACCCGACGCAGCGAAGACCCAACGCAATACGGCCCATTGCGACAAACCCCAATCCCAATGCTTTCCGTACGTCCGGACAGCCAACCTCCAACACAGCTTGACCATCGCCATGCGACTTCCAGATGACGATTCCCGCAGCCCCGCTGCTGAAAAGCTGTATTGACTCTCACATGTCCCGTTTGAAGCGGTAGTGATGATCCTTCCTCACATCACGACCCTGGACTGGACTATTTACATTCTTAGTGGAAGCTGTCGTGCTATATCTGGTCTACATTATGCCTCAGCTCGGAAGGCTCAGTACACTACACTCTTGACCTTGGTCATCGTCTCCTCTGGCAGATCCTCCGCCTTCACCAAACCCAGCTGCAACGCATCACCCCAAAAGAACAT
The DNA here is from genome assembly GCA_002116395.1 of Ramularia endophylla. NCBI lineage: Eukaryota > Fungi > Ascomycota > Dothideomycetes > Mycosphaerellales > Mycosphaerellaceae > Ramularia > Ramularia endophylla. The sequence continues at coordinate 16,900 of KZ110040.1, read as the reverse complement.
AGCTCGATGCTGGGCATACCCCAGATAATCAAACTCCTCGTCCTGCTCTGCTTCCTCCTCGGTCTCTTGATCCGCCAAGCCACTCTCTTCAAAGACATCGTGTGCAACATCCTCAGGTCCCTCGCTCTGCTCAGTCTTGGGTGAGTCGGGGTCGAACGAAGGCATGCCTGGAATCTTCGCCTGGACGATTCCCCACGCGACCCATTGAGCTGTGTTTGCGAGTCTCCAAATTCGAGTCTCGTGCATCAAATGCTTGACTTCGGCATCTTCTGCCGTCTTTTCGATCGTCTCCTGGCTAACAGCTTGCGGAGTCTGGGGAGCTCGAGCATCGAGCATAAAGTCCGAGATGCTTGTAGTGGACCGTCCCGCTGCCGATCTAGTCATGTCCGATGAAGCCACGCCAGGCACAGTGGGTGTCATTCGCGGAGTGTTGTCGGCTGCGTTGAACTGTGGTCGATGACGGACGTATGCCCTAACAAAGCGTTCTTGCTCCTCCGGTGTGGGATAGCGGTTTGCATTGAAGGCATACGGCTTTTTCTTGTCGTGGTAGTTGTAGCACCACTCAGTAAAGTGGTTTGCAAACTCTAGACCCGGGGTATTGGCGCTAGCATATTCAAAGTCAATTACCACGAGCTGTTTGTGTGTATTGGCTGGTAGCAGCAAAGGCGACTCGCCCGCCGGCACCAGACGGAGGATGTTGCCATACTGGGTGTCATTGTGGGCAAAAACAAGCTGTTCGCGGAGCTCCTTTGATCCGCCATATTGTGCCTTGAGCCAGGCGCGATACTGCTCCACGACTGCTTTGAAAGTTGCCCACGGTACGCCACAGATGAGACCACGTCGCATCCAGGCTTTGGATCCTGTCGGCTTGACACCTGGTTGCAAAGTCGCAATCTGCCCATCCATCCAGGTAACAATCTGTTCGACGCGCTGAAGCCACTTGTCCCAGTTCCGCCAGACGAAAGCACCATCGCTGCGTTCCTGGTCAAGCAAATCGATACCATCGTGCAACTCTCGCATACGTTTGGCGATTTGCCGACTGGTGCTTGGGTCTCTGAGGTCCTCGGGAGTGAGCGTCTCTGCGTGAAAAAATTCCTCAAATCTTCCATTGGCGAAAGTTCCAAGCAGACGTGGCCCAATACGCTTTCGAGCCAGGCGCTGGAGGATTGCAAGCTCCGATTGTCGATCAATCAAATGCTCCACCTAGAAAGGACGACTCTCGTCAGCACAACCTTCATGTGGTCTCGAAAGGGTGACACCTACCTGAGGGCCGTAGATACGGAGCAGTAGCTTTGGTGGAGCCTTGCTGTATGCGACATTATCTGTCTCGTCCTTCTTCTCGAGTGGTAGATCTGATGGTGGCGACACAACATAGACGGCATTTGTTAATGCGCCGCTCAAACGTTGAACCTCAATTGAGCCGGACATCTCCATTGATACCTTCCGCCAACCTTTGAGACGAAGTGTATGGGACAGGCGTACAATTTCGAACTTGAAACGAGACCAAGCATCACCATCACGAACAGAGCGTACACGTTTGAGCTCCTCCGACTCGGATTCATCTGACATATCGGATGCTCCTCCAGTAAAAGCCAAGGTCTTTGAGTTGTCGAGAACAGCATCGCATGAGGGAACTAGCACGTCTCCATCGAAGTATTCGGTATCCGACGCGCTGGATTGCTTTCGGAGCAGCTTGCGTACGGATCCTTTACTCTTCAGGCTGGACATCTTGCGAGCTGAAGAGCGTCTCAAACTTAAAGTGTGCTTAACGATGCGCTCGAGCTTTTCCAGGTCAACAGATTCATCTGATGCGTTGGAATCTCTTCTCTGCTTGGTCCCCGCTGCATCATCAACGGCCATTGATTTCGGACTCGTCGGTTCACTTTTATCGTCGTGTTGTCGGTGAAGATGAAGATGGTGGTGGCCGTCTTTGCGTCTGTGTCGCTTAGCTCTCTTCTCCTTGATCCAGCTCGAGACTTGTTCAGCAAGTGACTCGAAATCATCGCCTTCAGCCAAGTCCGTATCATGTGAGTGGGACGTTCCATCCATGGCTCCAGACAAGGGTCTAAGAGGCGGACTGGAGATGAACGGCCTTCCAGACAACTTCCGATCCCTCGGGTTCTTCACCTGAGGTTTCTTGGGCTGGTCATTAGCAAGGCTGAGGTCCTCGACACTTTTCTGCCTCCCAAGCAGAAGAGGCGAGATGGTCTCTGCATGTGGCGCAATTGTTACAGCTGAAGAGGGCGCATTCATCAGCATGAGTGTCGATGCTCGCAAGCGATGGTGGGTAGGAGGAAGAGAAGTGGTGGAAAGGTTTCGGGCCGTAGGGGTGTGGAGGTTACCGCCGCCATGCGAGACGATACCAAGTTGAGCGGCGGTGCATACTACGGTAGCGAGGAAGTGAAGGATGCAAGCGTGCAGTGAAGGCGCATGTGTCGACATTTCAAAATGGACTGACGTACTTTTGGGCGACGCTGTTTGATTGTTTATGCCAAGATAAGAGCCTGGTGATGCAGCCTGGCGCGGTGTCTGCTTCATAATTCCAGAGGCGTCTGACGATGCTATGTTGGAGTGAGGCATCGGGACTTTGTGAGGTGGTATGGAGGAACGTTTGTTTGCGGAGGGAGCGAGACGTGTCGATGTCTCAGAGAGTGCACTAGCTGCTCTGAGAGGAAGTTCTATCCAGACTCGACCAAGATAAACGTGGGATGATGGCAGTCGTCACCCTGCATGAGAGGTGTAGAGATGTTCTTGGTGAGGTGTCGTATGAGAAGTCACAGTACCGTAGCCACAGCCTGTTTATTGTGAGACCAGGTAGCAAGTTTGCAATAAATACCACCGAGGTGGCTTTGACAACGCCCATGAGGAAGAATTGCCAAGGCACGCCGAGGGCAGAACTGAACCCTGTTTCTGTAGTTCTATCGTCAATTGAAGTGGAGGAGGCGGTTGTGGTCTGGCCATTCTACTTTTAAAGAGAAGCATTGGATACTTACATGCAGACTCACAACAAGCCCTTAATACATGCATATACTTAGTATCTACTTCTGACCGTGGCCATCTCCCAAGACGTCGAGAAAATTGCCCCATACCTTACGAGTTGAGACTTGAACGTCAAGGAACCGGGCAAACAAGTTTGGTCGTCCACCCCACACTTTCCAGCCGGCGACGTCGCCACTGTGACGGGTTGGACGGGGTGTCCTTCCTCTGCTCACCTCACTGCATCAGTCCCTGGCACCTTACTATACTTATCGACTCGGCACAGCGCTGGAACTTCACCTAACATTGGCATCGACCACTCGAATGCGGTGGTCATTGGGGAAAGATCATGTACTGCGCACCAAAGATAGCAACTCTTCGACGAGATGATAACAACTTTGATGAAGACAGCATTAGAGGTCTTGCCAGATCGTTCGTCGCACTCGCTGTGTTCGTCGCCATGCAGAGAAAGCAACGATGTCCTACGCTGTAACAACGATTCCACAACGATGGCTTTAGAGACGAACCGATGCCCGTGTTCGTGCCATCTCAGCTCATGGCCAGCCGCGCAGGAGACAACATTGATGCATCGAGGAAAAGAGGTATAAGCTGCCATGTACAAGATAATATATTCACTCACGCCGAAAAAGCGTCTCCACCCTGATGCTGATATTACATAGAGTTACAAATGATGCTGTAATGCAAACAGATAACCACCCTGGAACCTTTTGACAGAGCCTGTTACCACTGCAGTCGCCACACAAACGCCAATATCCTCACAAATATGCCTGCCGTGGGGTATACCACCGAAAAGATTACCTCCCATCACACAGAGCCGCCGTTTTCTCATTACTTTTCATCATGATAATCATCATCCGTCTTTGACAACAACTAGCAGTGCATGCGACGGGATGGATGCATGCATTCAGCGCGTGCCTTGGTCTCGTCCTCGAGAGCCTTCATCCGCCTGGCGTCTTGCTGCTGAAGAAGGTACTCAGGAAGCCACTTTTGGAGATTGGTCAACATCTTCGTCGTTTTCTTGTCGTCCCAACGTGGATCGTTCTCCATGGCAGCAGCCAATTCCTCAAGGGTGCATTCCTTGTTACGCTTGCCCTTGGCAGGTCCTTTGAGATGGGTCTTAAAGTGGTCGCCGGCGTTGTCAGGACGGGACATGGCCTGCTTCGTCGTGCAACCTTCCAGGGGACAAGGAAATGGCTTCTCCTGCGAGTGCTTCGTCATATGACGCTTGAGGTGCTCGGAGCGATTGAATTTTGCCGGGCATTGCTTGCCGTTCTCATCTACCTGTGTGCATCTCTGCGGCTTCGACTCGTCGGGATGTTTCGCGACAGGGCGTCCGTTTACGTCGTGCTCCCACTCCTTGCCTTCAAAGCGTATGGTAAAACCAAAATGATCATGTTCTGCCAAGACATGGGAGGTCGGGAGTGATCTTTTGTTCCTCCTCGAGGCTCGTCTGTTGACGCGGTGTGGGCTGCGGAACTGGCGTGGTGCCGGAGATCTAAACACTTCATCCTTGACCAGGACATAATCGTCGTCCTCAGACTGGGCATAGTATTCCCCGCCTGGGCTCTGCTGGCCAACAGGCTCCCATCCACTGTAACCAGTCGTAGATGAGCCGAAGCTGCGGGAGAATTCTTCCGCTGCCTGGTCATTGGCGTCGTACCCAGGGTACTGATCCATTGGGTAGTCGTCTTGTGGGCTGACATGGGACGGGACTACCACCTGCGGAGGTGGATACATGGGGACGTTACTGAAGTCCTGAAAAGCGGACGGTTCCAGAGACGGCTGGTGTATGGAGGATGCTGGGTTGGCATACATGGAGGAAGCAATGGGTTCATTATTGGCGCTCTGTCCCAGGCCTTGTGTCGTCTGGAACAAGGTGGCCTTCAAATCCGAGTCAAGATGGAGAGTGTTGGAATGATTCCAAGCATCACGCATTGGCGACTGTGTATACGCCTCAGCGCTGTTATGGTGCTTCACGGGCGAGTAACCCGTCATGTCGACTCCCGAAATGGCATTGACAATCGAAGGATTATACATTCCTTGAGTCACATGTACCAATGAGCACTGGTCTGCAATTGTCGCCGTGTTCCAGGTATGAGCAAAGTGGTCGTTTGAATGTCCAAGGGGGTTAACCGGCGTTGCAGGCTGGGAATAGTCGCAGCTTGACGACGGTCCAGAGGTCGACGCATCAGACACGGAAGAGTATGCCAACGAAGGTCTCCTCGGCTCAAAAGCAGACTGTGGTGGTGTCATCGGCCATGAACTGGTAAAACCACGCGGAGAAGTCTGGTGACTTTCGGAGGCGCTCCGAGTGTCGATACTGGGTACTGGCATACCGCGACCTCGTGATGGCGTATGACCAGCAGACATGTTTTATCAAGCTGTCGATCATGTTAGCAAAGGTGTCTCGGTTGCATTGTGTGCAAGACGACGCACATGATAAGGGGACTTTTTAATGCAGGTGACTGGGCCAACAAAGGAGATGGTCAGATTGTCGCAGGTTTATTAAGATGGGGAAGTATGTGGCTTTTCATCGTGGCATGAAGTATAACGATGGGGATGTTTAAGAGGCTCGAGGACTAACCGTTATGAAACAAGTTGCGGAGGCTGAACGTAGGTGCTTGTGTAGCCTCGAATGGGGGCCGAATATCTGGAGGGTGGTCGGAGAGAAACTCTGACTGGACGGGTCCGCGGCCAGATGCAGAAGTGAATGCCAGGTACAACCGTACCCAGAGTCGAGTAGAGGCTAATCTCCAAAGGTTGAGGTGGATTGTTGTGGTCTGCAAGGGATACCTCGACTTTGTAGTGAGCAATGAGACTTTGTATATGTGGGTTGGAATGAGATGGTGGCTGCTGCAAGACCGCAGTGAAGGGAGGGGGCCTTGCTGAGAATAAGTATTCGTGCAGCTCGACTTCTCACAAGCCGTACCCGCTCGCCTTGCAGGCAAGTATCTTGTACAAGCTCAACCATTCCGGGCCATGGGTCACTCCAGGGCGCTGCAGCGTTGTACCTTTGCTGGAGGTGGAACGCCTCCATGAGGAATGTAACAACACCGGCAGTTGCCAACTGGCTAAATCAACTGGTACCATTCTCCGAACGATAGCCCCCAGGATCGAAACGAGGCCACCTGACGTTTGACAGGGCACACAATCCAATTATCACTCAACCACTCTGAGTGGTGTGCAGTGATGTACTGCGTTTTGGTCATTGTTTTGAGCTTGAGGCGGTGTGTGATTGCTGCTATCGAGTGGCCTCCGAACTTGCGGTTTTCCCGCACAGACTGTTTCAGAGAATGGTCGAGCATCGATTGGACCCTTTTACAGCAAAGGAAAGGGCACAGTAGCCCTCGAATCGTTCTGACCCAAATGATCTCAAGTGCGGTAACATATCGCAGAGGTTGCGCAGCAGGACGGGATATCCGTCAACGCCAGGCACACTCCGAGAGGCCGAGATGTTCACTCTCAAGTCAATCTTCCGCGCTCGACCGTGGCGTATAAGTGGATATCTAGGGCTGAAGCCTGGATTGGACCAGCCACGGTGCGTCAAACCACGCGCTTGTTAGACTGGGTAAGATACTGAGGTGGCGGAGTCCAATTTGTGGAGGCAATCAGACTAGCTCGTGGGGCACAGTATTGATCATGAGAGTCTGTCGCCACAATGCACCGGGTTGTTGGTGTTGTCGAGTGCTGGTGTCGTTACACAGCATATGTGACAGGGAACAGCGATGAAGACCCGGAAGATTAGCAAACATCTGCAAGTGCAAGCGAGTGCAAGCAGAGTGCTCCACTCAAACATGTGCATCTACTCACGGTTCAGGGAGCATACCTGTCTGTCGAACTGACCAACAACTGAAGAAGAGCGTAAGATGTTGTGCAAAGCATTTCCAAAGCAACCCATGACGTTGGCTGCTGGATTGTTCAGCAGCATGGCATGATCGTTCACAATGCAACTGTCCGTGGAGATCAACCAAGGTTCTTCGATGTTCATGCGTCTTCCCGTGGCTGCTTCCGAAAGAATCATGCCAAAAGCACCCCAAGGTCGCATAGCGGGTCCCCTTGAGCGCTAGCGCTGCTTGTTCCTGATCACCAATGCTGTGTCACAGTTTCAACAAGCGCATAGTTCGACCTGGCATCCAGAGTAAGCAGACCAGCCGCGCTCTGTCTGGACTGGTCTCCACACCCCCAATATCGCGGCACGAATGTCTTGCATATGTATGGTCCTGAATGCTGATTGGGCGGCGGTCACCATTCGCATCCGTATGCCGTGCACGATTCAGGGAGTTTCGACAAGGCGAGCTGCGGCGCATCCATATCGAGCCCTCGACAGGGTACGCTTACCCTCCCGATCTCCGGATCGCCAGGCACGGTTTTCCCGCGCTTGATCGAGTTTTACTCCACCAGAGGAATGCCCCAATCATGTTGGTAGCTGTAGTCGTAACGTATGCGTCCGATGTATTGCCTGTTGTCCAAGTCATGCATGACGATTTCCGTGTCGTTGAGCATTCCAACGCCCACGGCCCGACCATGCCGTGTGATTCGATTCATTCGGCGAATGATTGATCGGATCATGGTTGTGGATATTTAGACTTCGGGACTTCTCAGCCCTTTGACAGGTTACCTGCTTTTCCACGTCAGTTTTCGGAGAGCAACCGATCACGACATATCAACCGCACCTTGGATGCTGCATTGGTGATCAAACGAGTGATCAGCAGCCAGGAATGAGAATACGAGGAAAAGCACTGCCGTAAACATTTCATTAAACGCTGGGTAAATCTATGTTGCGCTTAGGGTATCCCATTTCATTATGTCTGACATTCGTTTCTTCTCGTCGTACACCGGAGAGTCCTTGGAATAGCATTGTTGTCCATGCAGTTGTGCAGAACGATCTTGTAGAACAGATGTAGAGCTCTCGAAAAGTTCTCGCCATGGTGTTGAGTGAAGTTCGAGGACCTCACTCCGAGGAGCGCAAAGGTTGAAGCATCGTTCCGTTAACCGCCTGAAATCCGGCATGTGGAGGAGGCTTTGCATCCTCTTGCTCCGGCTGGACATGATCGCCGGCTACACCTTGGGGAGTGAAAGTCCTGTCGTAGGGAACGATGCCGCGGTTGTCGACAGCGGCGACCGATTGCGCATCTTCATCCACCTTACCAGGTTGGGTCCGATCTCCATTCGCATGCGCAGGTTGGGCTTCATCTCCATCAGGTTGATGGGCAGTGCCGTTCGTTGGCTCAACACCTTTTTCAGCAACGTTGCTGCCCTCCCAACCCTGCCGCGCCAGCTCACGCGCATTCCTCAAGCCTTCCTCATCCTCACGGGTCTGGTTTTCCTGTTCCTCAATGTCTCCAAGAGCTTCCAGATCCTCCAAAGGATTGCTGTCATCATCATCACTTTCATCGTCGATGTCGGGATTTCCGTTCGTATAGCCATTAGCATTAGATGGAGAGTAGCCGGATTCGGGATACGCCGAATCCATCAGATGGTCGAGAGCACCTAGTTCATCGCGCGAGACCTCGCGCCAATGACAGCGTGCGTGTTTTCGTGTACAGCCAGCGCATGATGTCAGATTCTTGATGCAGTCCATACGAAGACGACGACATCTATCACATGGTGGCAACACTCGCTCGCCACGTGGGAGTCCGTCCATATGAGCTTGGCATAGCGGTCTGAAAGGTTGACTGCTCTCAAGAGCTGGCGGGAGGGGACGGCTGAAATTGTGCTTTGATGGCGCGTGCCCTGCGCTGTATGGATTGCCGCCCGTGCTTGAGGAGGGTCTGTGAGAGGTGTTGGCTCCTGAGTTGCTCGGATATGGGCGAGCTGGTCCCGAAGAGTTGGCAGAAGAGTAAGGCAGCGTTTCATTGGCAATGATACTGTAAGGAGCGGGAGATATCGAAGAGGCGTTTGAAGCTGCACCGTCATGTTCACTGTGCTTGTGGGTGTTATTGTGAGGATGAATTTCTCCAGCACCGGCGACGACATGTCGCAGCTGCACCCTGCCCTGCCCTTGATTGTGCGGCAGGCTCTCAAAGTGGCGAAGCAGGTCATTGCGGATGGTCGCAGATGAGCCGAGAACTCGGATGGGCTCGATCATTTCACCTACGGCAGTCCTGCCATTTGGGGTATTAGCAGGGTTGGTGGTGTTGACTGCTACGAAACCGTTTGAGGAGTCGCCCAGCGGTGTCGGTGGTGCAGTCGTCGTTAGAAGAGCGGAGGCCTTTGCAGGCGTGCCACTGCCGCCTTCGGCTCTTCTCTCCAGTATGGCAGCTCGGCGTCCTTTGAGACGATGGCTGAGCTGTCTTGTACGTGCCGCGATCATGTCCGCGGCATTTGTGAGTTCTTTGAGCTTCGCTTCGAGAACGTCGCAAGTGCCAACCTCCTTCTCTTCGTCCTCCCATATCGGCAGAGGTGGTATCAACTCTTGACACCGTCCACTATTGATGAAGAGGAAGTCCTCCTCGCTGATCTGGACACGAAGTTGCTTCTGCGGATAGTAGAATTGACACACGCGTCTGCCTTCGGAGAAGGTGCTGAGAGTAAACTGCGCGGGGTGCGAGCGTGCAAACTCAATGACCTCGAGCCACGTGATCTGGTGTGCGGTGTCTTCGGGAGAGTTGCTGGTGGCATTCTTGTGGTGAGAGGCTACCACCTTGGGCGGCGACTCGAAGCAGCGTTCGAAGCGCTTGATAAGGATCGGGCCAAGAGGGCGCGCGCCCAAATTTGATGCCAAAGACTCGTGGCGGTCGAGAATGTTGCCGTACGCAGAAAGCAGGTGCAGCAGATTCTGCAGCGTGTCGTCTCTAGTAATGAGCGGAAGGTCTTCATTGGACTGCCGGGCAAGGTAGTTGATGCTCATCTGGCTGCTGGTCTTGGCCGATTTTGCAGCAGGCGCCGATGCGAGTGTATTTGAGGCAGACGGTGCGCCGACAGAAGGGCTTCTCTTCCGCTTGACGGCGGCGGTGGTGGCGGCGGTGGTGGCGGCGGCGACGTCGGTCGGCGTGGGTGTCAGTGTGGATTCCATAGCTGTCACATTAGACACCCGTCGGTGTTATTGGGAAATGGGCAGAGGGGCGGAAGGAGGAGAAGGGGAGACGGGCAAGACGGGCAAGACGGGAAAGGAAAGGGTGACGGGACGCCTCACCACGCTTTGATTCCACTCCGCCTTGTCCGCCCTGCCATCATTTTTCTAAGCGGATTCCGCTGTGCGTGTCGGAACAGCCCGAAGACTGCTGCCGATGCCCTGCAGCTGGTGCAGTCACCTACAATCATTATATTATTCCTTGCCCGTGCCGACGGAGAATGCATAAACGACCATGAGCTACTGTGTCGAACGCGCCACCGCCCGCACCGCTCTTCTTCTTCAGGCTTACCTAAGCACTCAGCTTTCCCGTCATTTAAGCATCTCTCGCTGCGCGGCTAAAACATCCAAGCATCAAGCACCTGATCAGCATGTCGGAACGAGCTAATTTCAGAGGTGGTCGCGGTCGCGGTGATCGCGGTGGACGTGGTGGTGGCGATCGTGGAGGTCGTGGAGGCCATGCCGGCGGCGAGAGAAAGAAGGAAAACATCCTGGATCTTTCCAAGTACATGGACAAGGACATCAGCGTCAAATTCAACGGTGGACGGGAAGGTATCGCATTCTCAATTGAAGTTATTTAGACCTCGACTTACCTGTCCTCTAGTGACGGGAACCCTCAAAGGATATGATCAGCTCATGAATCTTGTTCTGGACAATGTCAAGGAGATGACGCGAGGTCTGTCCGGCCAACATCATACTGCGAGGTCCTCTGCTGACAGTTGCTTCAGATGAGGAGGGCAACACCAGCTCTCGCTCTCTTGGACTCTTGGTGGTGCGCGGTACCTTGCTGGTCTTGATTTCTCCGTTGGATGGCAGCGAGGAGATTGCAAACCCATTCGTGCAAGCAGATGATGATGATGAGTGATTGCTGTGGGATTTTGATTGAGGTGATTGAGGACATTCGCATGGTCTCAGCGCATGACAATTGGCTCTACATGTTGTAGATGAGGCAAGCGCGACGAGATTGGTGGTCCAGCGGGCACGATGGATGTGTCTACGATTAACGTCACCTTCGAGGACGAGGTCACTTCAAAAATTTGAAGTAGACAAAGCCAAGCAACGAAACAAGGCAAGGAAAGCAGAAATGAGCATCATGTCTTGGAAGGGCGCTCACCAGCCCAAAAGAATCAGACAGGACGGCACAATCAACGACACGATGGAGAGCAGGTCCATCTCCGATTACAAAATCCTTTCAGTACGTCTGGACAGCTTCAGTATAGGAACGCGGTTGGAATCTTGAGGGATAAGATACTGTCAGTGCTCGAACTTTCCGCGGAGTCGTAATGTGGTGGCGTGATTGTGAACGACCGCAATGCCCCTGAATGCGATCGCAAAGTTCGTCTCTATGTTGGATGCCACGCGCTCCAATTGAAAGAGCCTTTAGTACCCGTTGGGAACTGTGAGCCACCTGGTACCCACGCAACTGTAGGATCTGTGCAGGGCCTAGCCATCAATCTTGGAGCGGAACGGTGTGTGGTGTGAATGTCAGTCGAAATACAGCTCCTGAAGGCGAGGAAACAGTTTCACCTGACAATTTTGGGCACCTTATTATCTTCCTCCCTCGCTCTTTCTCTGTCTTGCCCGAGGACGCTTTGTACCTCGTCCATTGTCGCCGTACATATGGGGGTCTCGAGAAAACAGAATCAGCTGTGCGTGCGTTCTTTGCGAAGGCCTACGCAAACATCATTATATCCAGCTTGAACACAACATGATCTGGACGATATGTAATGTCACGAGAAGTCATCATGAACATGCTTAGTGTTTGAGAGATACACCAAGCATAAGATGCAGCATTCACGATTTTCACTATCGTTGTGGTCAACATTGATGTCTTACCCCAACCCTAACCCTATTGCTTCACTCAATCCACTTCCAACCAATCTCTCCTCCTCACTTTCCATTCACATTCTTTGCCACAGCCGAGTTTGCACTTAACCCAGCGTCATCCATCGTCTCTACCAACCGTTGGACGTGCCCGCTCTCCAAGGCTTTCTCTCCCTCCAAGATCTTCAATGTCTCATACAATTCCATCAACCCCTTCAGCACCTCCAACCTCGCCTGCTCCAGCTCACCAACTTCCGCCTCCTGCGCCAGCACGTCTTGTCGAAAGCGCTTTCCCTTGAATAGCTTGTAGTCATAGAAATCTCCCAGGTCCACTGCACCGGCCTCGTCCTTGAGCCGCTCGAGAAGCGCGCTGCATGATGGTGGAAGCTCAACGTCTTCAACGCTTTCGTGGTTGTAGGCGATGGCGAGGGCTTTGTGACGAAGAGGCAGGGTCTCGAGCATGTGCTGCATTGATTTGCGTCTGCTCTCTGGGGAGATGTTTTCGGCTGTGATGGCTTCATAGTGCTGATGGTCTGCGGCCAGGGTACTGAGGTAACCCATCCAGAACATCAGCTCATCCTCAATGATTGCGCCGAGCCGTCCAAGGTTTTCGACCGCTGCTGCTTTGTTGGTGTTCTGGTGGCCCTGGAGTGGCAATGGCATCGCGGTTGTTGAAGTTGACTGCGGTCCTGGCTGCATTGCGGAGGACATCATGATTGCTGATACGGGGTGTTGCTGCAATGTCGATCAGATGACGGTGCGTGTTGTTGGCGACAGAGGTGCAGGCAGAGATGTTCTTATGGATGTGCCTGTAGCGGAAGCGTGAATTAGAGTGAATGAGAATAGTTACTCAAAGCGGATTTCGTGATGCAGTGCTCGCATGATGCTGGATGACAAGTGAAGTAATGAATTAGCTGCAAAGTCAGTCCATTGATCAGTCCGTGAATGAAGAGGACTGCGACTTGTGATTTGCAAATAGTGATGAACACCATACTTCGCTCGTATGCATATGGTAGCTCACCGCTGACACCCTACGCCAGGAGATCTTCCTTTCTGTGCTTAGATTGAAGGACACGTTCAGCGACTGGATGGTTCAGTTGAGTGCACCCAACAGGAACGGTGACTGAAGCATGTACGCCATGATCGCGGGAAAGATCCTAATTTTCTTGATGCTTCGCTCGAGGAAACGCATATCCCGAGAGCTTTTAATGAATGACAAAGTGGTAGATGTAGGAGAGAACTACCTCCTTTCAGACCCTTGGCGAACGCAGCAGTTCCTTGGCTTGCCCAAGGAACTGCTGCATGGCGTAAGTCTCGGAAGGTGCGGATGGATGGAGGCAGGGAGAGAAGACATGTCACATGCTTACCTTCGCGCGTTTATTCGCGCCGCCAACGGCCGATCTTTTTGTGCTATGCTTACAGGTCCTGCACTTCATCTCAATGATGTACTGCTTCAATGTCAAGGACCATCACCGGCGTAGCTCGCTGCATAACCATGTTCATGTTCCTCAAGGCTCACTCAACGAAAGACGTTGTCTCTTCGTCCGCCATTCCATCGAACAGGCAGTCGCCGGCCTCAGAATACGATCCCAATCATTCGGGACTATCCTTTCCCCTGGTCTGCACAACGAAGTCTTCAGGAATGGATTCCCTCGAGCAAGGTGAGCCGCCTCGTGTGCTTCAGTGACTCTCGGACATGGACAAAGAGCAGTGGTAGTGAGATTGCCATTCGACCACAACATCCAAACGGACGCCAAGTAAGAAGCATCGCGGCTCTGTAACGTGCAGTGCAAGTCGTGCAGTGTTTCTGCACCTCGGAGGAGCGGACGATAGCAGTGGCCCAACTCCTATCATGGCAAGTCTGCCGTGGTTTTGGAGTGGCCCGGCTGGCCAGCGGCTGTGGAAAAACATGAGAACTTTCAATATGCTCATAGGTCGTAGTCGGTGAAAGCTGAAGTCTGCCCTTCCGTAAAGATAGTTTCCAGTAACTTGACGCACCCATCGATGGGCACCTCTTGGCGAACGTTCGTGGACTCATTGGCAGACGCGGCCCTTCGGTGGTGCTCATGATATCCACGGTCCCCAAGTCCAGGCAAGGCGACGTGACAGTGTGGCTTCTGCGCCGGGATGGCGCCTCACCATTCGCCTCAAGTGAACGAAGTCGCACCGTCCGGCAATTGTAACAATCCACCACATGATATACATGATCTCTATAAGCAAGATGTACCGCGTGATATCCCTATAGGCAGGATGTGCCTGCAGGTCCAGTTTTGGCAATAGACTAGAAGCTCGCTCCGATGTTCTGGGCGTCGTCCTCCGAGCTATGTAACAGCCCTAGCTAGCCAAGCCACGAGGATGTGTTCCAGTCTTCCAGAATTAATCAAGAGAGGCATAGTCGTCGTCATCCGGTTCATGGCAAGTCCAGACATCTCCTTGTTAAACAGTGGGAATGTTTTCGTCGTTCGATGGTCGTAGGAAATGTCTCGGTGGAATTTGGTAACAGAAACGTCCTCATGTTGGCTCGGTGCGTCTTCGCCATGACTTTTGGTGTCGGTCGGTCCTTCCGATGCTAACTTGCTAGAAGTCATGTGCGCGTGGTGCACGGATCGCGTAATGCACATCAAATTCCTTCCTCACCACAACTCTTCAACAATTAATTACTACACAACCAACGACTCAATATACACGTATGATAGCTCAAAATGCTCACAATGATTGGTTCTTCAATCCCTGAACTTGTTGTAGCCTTTGCCTAAGTGTGAGCCTTTTGGTAGGCTGGGGGCTGGAAACAGCCAGAATTCCAACATACGGCATTTTAAGCTTCACAATCAACGTTCGAACAACTGGTGCTTTGCCCTTCCTAGCTGGCTTGCGTACAGAGGCTTGGAGAGTCGCATTCAGCTGTTTTTGAGTGGCAGCAGCCTCTACCTGTCTCTCCTTTTCAGCCTGCTTTTCAGCCTTCAGCTTTGCACGGTCCAACTTGGCCTGTTTGACTTGATCTTGCTTCAACTGCTTTGCAACCTTCGCATTCTGAGCTTTGACTGCTTTGTCGTGTTTGTCCTTCACTTTGGCTTGTTCTTTGGCCTTAACAGCAGCCTTGCCAGCTTCAATTTTGGCTAGTGACCAAAATTGAGCAGGCTGATCCTTTAGCAAGTCAAACAGCGGTTTTATACGTTGCCGCTTCTTCTTCTCTTAGCTAAGGGCATCCTTTAGGCTAGTACACTCTGCTTTAAGTAGGTTATAGTTAGTTTAGAGGTTAATAATAGTATTTTTAAGAGTTTAGACTACTAGATTTCCGGCTAGACTAAGTATAGCTTCTTTAATAAGGGCTCTTATCCTCCGCTAGTAAGCTAATAGAGATAATACGGATATAGAGTTTGCTACTAAAGGAGTTGTTATCGACAGCTATAGAGTAGCTAGCTCTTTAACTATAAGCTAGCCTAATACCTTCGAGGGATCGAACGGCTAAATACTAGTTTTACTCTAGCTAGAGGCGATATTTTTGCTTATAAACGCCTTATTATAAGCTTGATTAAACATCCTAAAGAAGTTACGCTTTAATATACTATATATACCTATCGAATAATATAGTAATCTTTCTAATTCTTAGCTATAGAATATGCTAAGTATAGTAAACAGCGACACATTAAGAGCCTATAAACGGTATATTAAATAAGGTAGATATATAGCTAGTAGGATTCGATTTCCTAAGTAGTAGTTAAGGAAGTCCTTACTTATATATAAGCCGTAGTTATCGATAAACAATAGCCGGAAATCCCTACTAGCCTTATCCTTTATAAACCTATCGAATACCTACTTTAGCTACTATAATCTAAGGTGATTATCTATCTATCTATTTAGTAAGGATACTACGAAAGTAGTAGCTTAATCCGGTACTATATCCTATACCTACGAAGTTTAGATGTTTCTAGTTATAGCCTTATATATAATACC
>KZ110035.1:0-19224 GCA_002116395.1 Ramularia endophylla | reverse complement strand
ATTTTAGGTCGTAGTAGGTACGTTAACAATTCTAAGCTCTTTTTAGGGATAATTAGATATTCTAAGCTCGTTTTAGGAATAACTAGATATTCTAAGCTTGTTACGGGTATAGTAACGCTTAGTCTCGGGATAATAGGACCTAGCTAGGGGACATAGACATCGGTTAGATATTCTAAGCTTAGCGTAGGTGTGGCAACGCTTAGTCTTAGGATAATAGGACCTAGCTAGGGAATATAGACATAAACTTTCGGGTCCCGTATTTGTAGTATACGAGTAGTCTATTAGCTATAGGCGTAGGGGAGCGAGCTTTATATCCCTAAAATTAAGAACTTTTAACTTAGCCTAACCCCTTCGTAATGCTCCTAACCGAGCACTACGTTAGGGTTCTACCGTAGTCGTTATAGTGTTACGTCGAGGTCTAATGTAGTACCCCTAACCGAGCACCGCCTTAGACTCGTAACGTATTTTACGCGTAATGTCTATTATAGTGCTCCTAACCGAGTACTAGAATATAGTACGAAACACTTAGCGTTAATGTCACAGCTAATATTATAGTTATAGTCGATATTATATAGCTAAACGAACCATACTCTCTAGTACTAACTCCGCCTAGAGCTAGTAACAATATAGTAATCTTATAGTATAAGCTAAAGCTACCGTGATCGTAAACACTATACTCGGCCCTAAAGACTATAGTCTTATAGCGGCTAACATTAGCGATCAGCTAGGTAAAGTAGTCGGAGAAGTAGTTAGAAAGCGCATTATTATAGAGTTCCCGTAGATGTAGGGAGACGCTACGATAGTCGAGCGGTAACCTTATTAAGAACTCTATTATCGAGACTAGAGTTCGTAGATATAGTATAGAGCGGGATGTTCGAGCGGTACGGTAACCTTATTAAGAACTTAGAGATGAAAGCCGAGGGGGGCTAGGGAGAGGCTAGGTAAACTCCGGTAAGGGTCCCGTATGTATATAGAGTATTAAGAATCTCGAATCTTTATTAAATAGTCTAATAGGCCCTATAGTGTAGCGGAAACACGTCGCGTACTCTGTTAGTAGTACGCCCTATAGCCGGTTCGACTCCTACTAGGGTTAATTCTTTTTGCTATTTTCTTTTTACCTTTTTGCTATATATAGTCTACTTTAGCTCGACTATAGTGCTTATAGGGCATTTATTCTAGTTATTAACGTCTAGCTAGTTATAGATATATTAAATCATCGTTTTTTGTAGTGTTATCGGTGTCGTCTAGTGATTTTGCTAGCGTTAAATATTCAGCTCTAGCGCGAAATCGCGTTACGTCCCTTCTTGAAAGTTAGTAGATCCTACTACAAACACTATACTACTAGGACAAACGAAACTTTATAGACCTACACATAATAAACCTACACTTATATCGTGTTCTTACTCCTACTATCGTATACCTCTATATATCTTATACTAGCCCGAACGAACGCCTTAAACAACAATCGTACCTTCCGCTAAGGTATCTCTAACCCTAACTATACACCGCGCGCGTACCGCCGACATAGCACCTAAGAAGCGAGCGCTTAAGTCTAGTAAAGGCAAAGCTAAAGTTCTAGCTAGCGCTCTAATACTTCTAAGTTAGAACCCGCCGAGCTCGAGCCGTACTCCTCTTGTTAGCGCTAGTAGGACGAAGCGTAAGCGAGACGAGGACGACGACGAGGACGGTAATAGCGGCGGATTACTATTTCTCGATACTAGTATGTTAGACCTATTATCCGACAATATTATCCCCGCGGAGGAACTCGATGCCGACGAGCTAGTAAAGAGACTTTAGTAGCTAAGATTAGACAACTACGGCGAAGATAAAGATAATGCTATCGACGTAAATAAGCTCGCGGAGCTAGCTACATATTAAGAGCGCCGCTTTATAGAGGAGGATAATAAGCCCGAGGCGCCGCTTAATAAAGATAATATCGAGCCTAACATCGAGCCTTAGGACGACGATGCTACCGCCTCGGGCGATAACGCTTAGTATACTTAGGGTACTAATACTTAAGGCGCTAGTACTTAGGGTACTAATGCTTAAGGCGCTAGTGCTTAAGGCGGTATAGTACCTCCGTCTCTACCGACTACTACTATCTAGGGATTTAGGCCCGATACGTCGACTATTCTCCCGTAACTACGCATTAATAAGGTCGTTACGTTATTCGAGCTTGCTATCGGCTTATAGGCACTCTCTACTAGAATTACCCGTAATGACTACTACTACCTATAGAATATCCTTTAGATAGTAGTAGCTAATGCTAATTATGTCGACCTCCTCTAGAGCATTCCTAGCACTATCGCTATACTTAAGTCCTATACTAAAGGTTCTTTACTAAACCTCGACATCCGTATAAAGAAGGTCGTATTAAACCTATTTTAAATGGCTTCTGTCGTAGAAGGACGAAAGCAGCTCTCTACCGCGGAGAATAGCGCATTCCTATACTACTTCGATCTTATCTAGTACTTCTAGGCCTACTTAGTATTAATAGCTATAAACGAGAAGTTATACGAGGGTATAGGAGAGTTAGTCGATGTACTACGTAAGCTTTAGTAATTACTAGCCTAGCACTCGAGCATCCGTATTACATCTAGTGTCTTTACTCGTTATTAGTCTAGTATAGTAGGACAGGCTAAAGATCTAGCTAGTACGATTACTATACTATCTCTAGGTCTAAAGCTAGTCGAGCTAGTTAAGCCTATCGGTATAGGAGGAACTCGGGGCTAAGCTACGGCCGTAGATAAGTAGTACTAGATCGAGTTCGACTAGTACACTACCGATTACTAGAAGTGGTTAGCCGTAAATAAGTGCTACTAGCATCGCGGTTATATTAGAGGTCTAATCTTTCCGTCTGATTTTATTCGGTACTAATATACCGACTAGACCTACGGATGCTATAAGGGATATAGTCTCTATAACGGCCGTGTTCTAGCTATAGTATAAGACTACCGTAATAGAGCTAGAGCTACTAGCGAGATAGTCGTAAAGGTTTAGCGTATTCTCGCCGCTATAGGACTATTAGAGGAGATTCGAAATGTCCTAGTTCCTACCGCTACGGAGAATGAGATCTTTATTATCGATTCTACGGAGGAGTAGGTGCCTATCGAGTCGATCGTTCCTATAGTAGGCAATGTTACGATGTATTACGTATTCCGTAGTACGCTTAACCCGAGCGACATGCCTAATAGAGAGCCTTAATACTTCATCCGCCGCATCGTCGACAGAGACGTCCTAGTTAATAGTATAAACATTACCTCCGATCTAAGTAGACCTATATAGTAAAAAGACCTAATCCGTAGAGAACTTAAGATTCTATACTTTAGCCGTATATACCTAATCGCTAACTTCGTAGAGAACAAGCTCCGTATTCGATCCTTACTATAGATCATCTTTTCCGATAAGTTTAGCCTCTTCCGTAATATACGTCGCTCTTTAACTAGATTCTACTACCTTAATAGAGTACTTTCGAATATCGACCGTAACAAGCGACTAAACCTACTCCTAGCGACTTTAGGTCTATACGGTAGTAATATAGATGATATAGTCGGCGCTATTAGGAGGATAATGTCTATTTTAGATACTAGAGCTAACATCCGTGTTAATAGCGACGAGGAAGATTCATTCCTCTATACTATAACATTCTACTTTATCGGAGATATAAAGTAGTAGTAAACTAATACTAGTTTCTAGGGCGTACGCGTAGGATGTAGCTATCGATTTTACTATAAGTATAGTAATAAATAGGAGGATCTTAGCACCCCGGATCCTAGCTTTCGCCGCTATTACTACGAAGTGATACGTATCCGCCGCTAGATAGAGAGCTTGCCTACTATAGTAAACAAGCGGAACTTCCTCGACGGTAAGAAGGTTCTCGGGTACTAGCTCGTGTCGTAGAAGTCCGGTAATCAACTTAGCTAAAAGGAGCCATATAGTAGAACCGCTATGTTACTAGAGCCTATCGCTATCGAGCGATTCTTACCTACTTTAGATCGAATCCTTAGATACTTATCTAATCTAGCTTACTCTAAATGTAATAGTATCGTAAAGCGAGCGTATACCGCTCTCTTCGATGACATTCTTACAAATAAGGGCAAGCTCGTATTTAGCTAGCAGCTACGTATGTTTCCTTTTCCTCTAACTTAGGGACGCCTTTAATCGATTCATTTCATCGGATCCTACTCTCTCTAGGAACTAGGACGTTTGTCTATAATTAGACCTGTTGTTCTTCGTATTAGACTAAAGGATACCTACATCTAGCTACTATTTACTAAAGCTCTTCCGAAGGCTTTGCCCGACCTTACTACTAGCTAAAGCTAAGACGACGAGTCGCTATCTACCGCGAAGATAGTTATGGTTATTTTCAGCCGTATTGCCTAGTCTAATATGCTTACGATAGTAGGAGAGCTTACTACTATATAGTAGTAGTAGCTTGCTAGCGACCTACGCCTTTATAGAGAGATGTTCTAGGGATTATACGAGGGTATTACGCTCGCTACTAATACTAACCTATACAGCCGCATCTATAGCGTAGCTAGTAGCACTACGCTATAGGGTAGAGGTAGAGGTAGAGGCGGAAGTAGAGGTAGAGTAGCGAAGCGCGCTCGCTTAACCTAGAGCGGTAGTACTCGAAGTACTCGTAGTAACTCTACCTCTTAGGATGTCGACGTAGATATAGACCGTAACGACGACTAAACTAGCGACGTTAACGCCGAAGCTAAAGCTAAAGCTAATGTTAAGGCTAAGGCCGGTATAGGAAATCGTACTAGTGTGATTAAGGCAAAGAAGGCTCGCCTTCTTAAGCGTCTACTAAACGTCTATACTAGTACACACTACTCTATAGCCGCGGAGGAGTATAGGATCATCTATAACTTAAACGTAGAGATTAGTAAGGATGAGTATAGGCAAGAATCCCTATCGTTAGTTAGCCTTAAGGCCCTACTAACACCTATTCTAGAGATCTAAAGGCTAAGATTATATCGACGAACAAGTAGAACCTAGAGCGTACGTATCCCTAACTCCTAGCGAAACCCTTATTACCCTACTAGCACTTTGCTTTATAGCTCTCTTCCTATAGCTCTCTTTCTATAGCTCTCTTCCTATAGCTCTTATTACTCTCCTTACTCTCGTTACTATAGCTCTCTTCCTATAGTTCTCTTTGCTTTAGCTCTCGTTACTATAGCTCTCTTCCTATAGCTCTCCTTACTCTCCTTACTCTCCTTACTCTCCTTGCTTTAGCTCGCTTTATGTAGCTCTTATTACTTTAGCTTTCTTACACATAAACATAGACTAATCCCTTAGAGAGCAAACTAACTTCTTAAACACTTAGGCGATCTACTTAAGGTAGTTAGTTTATAAATGACCACTCGATTAGCTTTCTAGGACGCCTTTACTAACACTAAGCTAAAGATTACCGCCTAGCTAAAGGACATCGACTAGCGTTACCTAGGACTATTCGACTAGCTTATACCTCGCTCTAAGCGAAGTATCTTTAACATCGACGATAAGGACGATATCGAGCGCGAGTTATAGGGCGCTATATCCGGTCTAATCTACCTAAATATCACTTATCGTATAAAGCTAAAGAGGGACTTCGTTAAGCGTAACCTGTCTTTACTAACTCGGGGTAACACTACGCTATTTCTAAAGGTTCTAGCTAAGTCGATTACCTAGGCTTTCGTATAGGACTATAACCGGCTAAATGTTTCCGCTCTATTCGCGCTAAAGCCGATTAAGTAGTTTAAGGAGGTGTCGTACGATAATATATAAGTCTAGCTCGTAAGGTAGCTACCTATTCTATTATAAGCTAACATCTCTTCTTCTCTAGCAACATATAGAAGCGTAAGACTCTATACCGTAGCGATTTTGTCGACATCCGCGATAAAGTCTAGCCTATCCGTATCGACTAGGTGTTTATAATAGAAGTTCTCTATAACTAGAGTAATTGCTTCCTCCTAGTTACGCTAACTATTTCCTCCGAGTCTAATCCTCTTCTTTAGCTACTAATGCATAAGATTACGCTAGGCGATAACACGTAATTTGTCGTTAGTCTCTACTAGGTTAATAAGACTACTTCGAAGCGCTAGATTATTCCGGTTATCCGTAGAATCGATAAGGTTTATAGAATAGACATAGCACTAGGCACTAAGCTAGGAACTACCTTATTAGATGTAAACTAGAGCTTGTTAAAGTTCTTATAAGATAGATATACGGAGTCGGAGTTAGAGTTAGAGTTAGAGTTAGGGTTAGAGATAAAGTTAAAGACGTTATATAGCGTAGGTGTTAGAGTTTACGACGGTAGAGTAGATCGGACATTAGCGGATTCGAGCTTTACGACACTTAATAAAGGTAGACTAGAACTTCGACGGCTACGTACTTAGTAAGCTAGCGTTAGACTTCTCTTAGCGTTAGATTCTACTTCTTAGCTATAGTAGGAGCGAATAGCTATAGTAGGAGCGAATAAAAGTAGTTTAATACGTAGTATTATAAAAGGTATAAGTAGGTATACGAGCTAGGTACGAAGCTAGGTACGTGTACGCGCTATACGAGACACCTTCGGTAAACCCTTAGAATACGAGGTACCCTTATAGAACCGTTTAGGTACGGTTCTATAACTATTATAGTTCGGTATGCTTCTGTATAGCGTTTCTAAGAAAGAACGTTTAGATGTATAAACGTTAAGAACGTACTAACGTTTAATAGTAAGAACGCTTCGCGCGTTCAACGTTACTACTCGTAGAACGTTTATATAGGATTAACGGTACAACGCATAGTACGGTTTCACTCTTTAAACGTTGATTCTATAGTTACGTCTTGTTTTTAAAACGATTGTAATTGCTGACGCCTTCTGAACCGTAATAATATACAAACGTTAATGAAGGTTTCAAAACCGTAAAATCACGGTCTCCTCTACCCCTAGCTTCCGCTTAGGTGGCAATCAACCCTATCGAGCCTTGTAATGAGCATACAACGCACATCCGAGCAAAAGGGAGCATTCCTGCCACTTACTCATTTCATTCTTCGGCCCGTCTCCAAATCCCTCTCTCGAACCAAACCGATACAAGCACACCGACAATCCAACCCCACATGCAACTTGCGAAGAATTGCCAAACCGATTCCTGCTTGCTGGGATAGAGAGTCGCGACTCCGAAAGCTCCTCCACCACAAGAATTGCCCCAGAATAAAAGGTTCAAGACTGATGCTCCAAGCCGGCGGGCAGTACATAACAGCCACAAAAGGGAGACCAGAAACATGAACCATGCAAAGACCACAAGAGGTGTTCCGCTGGAGCTTTCAGAAGAAGAGGAGGTCAAGGCGGCTAATGTAAGAGAAGAAGCGCCAATGATCATTCCAGTCGCGCTGAAATATTTGTCGAATGGCGTGAGGGGACGATTTTGGAGAAGTCTCGTGGTCCATGGGTCCATGGTGATAGATTGTTTTCCTCTCTTTCCAGCCCGAGGCTCCAGCAATGATAAGAAAAGTATGTTGAAGGAGTAAATGTGCTATCGAGACATTGAATAAGTACATAAAGTATCTTTGAACCAAAGTATACATTTTGGAAATTCATTCACTTACATCGGAAACTGACTAACAAAAACGCGTGCACGGTCCAAGCCAGCAATCCCAAGCAGAATTACTCACTGATGGAGTCAGGGGCTGACATTGGCTTGAGGCCTTTAGCTGTCTCGATCATCAGATGTTGAAAGCGATGTCCATTCATGCAAGAACGTGGAGCGATAGAATCGATGTGCGGAGGTGGACTTCATGCGTTGAAGGACAATGGTCATTGATATTGGTGGTTGAAGTAGGGAGGAAGAAGGTGAACGTCGAGATGAAGAAGAAGTTCCCGAACTGAAGCCGATCGGGAAACGACGCTGACGTGGTTCCCACTTTTACCCCGCATGTTTTTATCACCATCCGAAGGCCTACCTACTTCCTACAACACCTGCAGCTGCGATTCAAAGCTGGTCATTCAGTACATCATATCACCATGGGCACCTGGCTGCCCAAGGTCCGAGTGGCTGGTATGGCCTCAGTAACGCTTCATACCCCGCCAGCTTGAGTTGACATTTTGGCGCAGCTTGCAATGTGGCACCTGTGTTTCTAGACACCGCAAAGACAGTCCAAAAGACCATCTCCTTAATAGGGGAAGCCGCCAAGAACAAAGCTGATCTTGTCGTCTTCCCGGAGACATACATACCAGCTTTTCCTCTCTGGGTAAGCCCGAAATATCATATGCTTCGCCTTGCGAGCAGGAGTGTAACACGGTACTCGTCCAGGCTGCAGTGTCGGCTCCAATAGACAACCATAACCTATTCAACCACCTCGCCCGTGAGAGCTTACTCATCGATGGAAAAGAGATCAAGACCATTCAGCAAGCTTGTCTACAGCACCGCATCTTCGCTCATGTGGGCTTCAACGAAAGGTCCCCAGCCAGTTTAGGATGTTTGTGGAATGCTTCTGTTTTGATATCAGATGAAGGGAAGATTCTAAATCACCATCGAAAGATTGCTCCCACTTTCTACGAGAAACTTGTATGGGCTCCTGGAGATGGAGCTGGACTACGAGTGGTGGACACGGAGCGTCTTGGCAAAGTCGGTAGTCTGATCTGTGGAGAGAATACTAACCCTCTTGCGCGTTGGAGTCTCATGGCTCAGGGAGAGCAATTACATATCAGTACCTGGCCAGCTGTGTGGCCGACCACGAGAGGCAAGCCCGCGAGTGGCGAGGGCAAGTCAGAGAAACAATATGACAATGTCGCTGCGAATCGAACGAGAAGTGCAGCTCACTGTTTTGAGGCGAAATGCTTTGGAGTTTTGTGCTCTGGATTCATGGACAAAGCCATGCGAGGTATCATTCGTCCAGAGCTTCTGTAAGAGTTGGTGATTACTGACATTGCTAGATGCTATTGTAAAGCATGCACCATCATCAGCCGAGACATTAGATTCCCTCTCAGGAGGAGCTTCACTTTTTTTGGACCCGACAGGAGCACAAGTCGGCGAACAACTCCATGGTGAGGAAGGTATTGCGTACGCAGACTTGGACCTGAACGATTGCGTGGCTCCAAAACAGTTCCACGATGTTGTTGGTGGCTATCAGAGATTCGACATTTTCGATCTGAAAGTCTCAAGAAACAGGATGGGACCTGAGAACGCCTTCAACAGAGATGATGCCCACGTCGAAGCCGCTGATCCACCTTCTGGAATGGTTGGTACCGCCTCATCAGCAAGCAGCCTCCCGCAAGGCAAAACGAAAACGCGTGAGGTGCTATAAAGCTGAAGCATGAAATGTTGGCGCAGAAGCCGACCGCGAGCGGCATTATCCATGCAAGCTGGAGAGTGGAGCCCAAAGCGCTAGAGTCTGGTGGATTCTTCGAAACATTCCGCAGGTCTCGACGCATCGAAGTGGAAGTCGACGTCCAAAATCCCGCAGCTCAGTAGGGTAGGCAGCCAGTCTAGTGGAGCGAAACAGGCAAACGCCACAGGTGCGCTTCTTGAAAGATTCCAACAAGCCGATGCGTTCGAATGCTGTAGAATTAATCTTCGGCAAAAGCTCCTCGTTGCAGAAACATCAAACCCAAACCTGAACCTTGAAGTCCTGAAGAAAGGCTCCGAAAGCCCTACCACATGCCGATGCTACCCCAACCATACAAATGTAATGCCCAACGCCTCAAAGCACCCTTTCTCTGCCCTTGGCCGCTTTTGTGTCCACCTACGTAAGACTTTCCACCTTCGCCAAGACTCGAAAGCCACTGCTGACATTCACAGGCCAGAGAGTCGCTGACAGTTGAACGCCGAGGACTAGGGACCCCGCGGCACTAGACATGGTACTTTGCGGAGACTCCAGAACGAGAGCTTATTAAACGATGGGGCTCACTTCATTGGTGTCTAGCTCTGTCGATCAACGACCAACCTGCCTCATGCGGCTTGACCTCACATCCTACCGAACTACGCAACCGCCACACCGAAGATCCCTTCCTTCGCACGACAAATATCCCCACACCTGATGCCGCGTGGCGCGAGAATAGCAGTTGGAACGCAAGGTATTTTACGCCACAAAGTCGAAATATTGGTCTGCTCGTATACAAGCCTGATGACAACACCATACTCTTACTTGAAGGTGCAACAAGTGGACCATGATGAACGGAAGCTTCCTCGGCGATGGCTTTAGTGTAATGGAGAAGGCCATTGATGGCTCTGCTGATAAGTATTATGCTGTGCTGCTGGCAAAGGGTGTTTTTTTCTTGTCATTCCTCATTCCACCATCAAAATGAAGTTCAGTTCATCACAAGCCCTTTTGGGCGCTCTTGCACCTCTAGCAGCTGCTTTCCCAGCTGCTCTTATGAAAGAAGCCTTTGAGAACGACCCACAACTCGCAGCTCGTGCATTGAAACTCCTAAACGAACGTCAGACTGGAGCAGATGCAGCAACAGCCCTTTTCGAACCCGTCCCTACTTTCGATGCTGCGACACAGTACATCGACGTCTCCGAGGGCAGCGGACACGAATGGGTTGCACCGGTAGCAGGTGATCTTCGTGGACCTTGCCCTGGTCTGAACGCCTTTGCCAACCATGGATTTCTCCCGCACAATGGATATGCTACAACACAGCAATTCATCGACGCTACTACAGAGGTTGTCGGTATGGGACCAATTCTTGCTGGGTTCTTGTCCATTCTTGGGAGTGCAATTGATGGAAGTGGTACGGCGTGGAGTATTGGTGGGACTCCTGGGGCTGGTATTGGAGGGCTTTTGGCACAGGATGGGAATGGGCTTATTGGATCTCATAACAAGTATGTCGATTCGCACGTCAGCTACGATAAGAGCAAGTACTAACAAAGATTGGCCAGATATGAGGGTGATGCCTCACCGACCAGACCCGATCTTTATGAGTCAGGCAATGACTACATGACCGTCGCAAGTCAATTTCAAGCACTGGTTGATGCCTCCCCAGGCTCAGTCACAATCGATTCTCTTACAGCTTTCCGCTCTACACGTTTTGATACCCAGATCGCCAACAACCCTTATGTATGTTTTGCCTCTTACCTCAACAACGCTGCAAGAGAAACCTCTGGCTAATCGTTAACACCAATCAGTTCTTCAACGGAGTCTTCTCAGGTATTGCCGTCCAACCAGCAGCCTACACCTTCATCTTCCGCTTCATGGCAAACCACTCCGAAGCCAACCCCACCGGACTCCTAGACTACGACGTCCTCCAATCCTGGTTCGGAGTTCAAGGCACGAACGGAGACTACACAGCCGTTCAAGGAAGTGAACGTAAGCAAATCGAAGTATGGAAGGCATACAGAGCAGGGCTCCAATGTCTTTCATCAGCTTCCTATGTCTAAGACCTATGCTTACCTTTCATACTTCACTTTTAGGTATCCCTTCAAACTGGTACCGTCGTGCTCAAGAATATCCCTACGAAATCACCTACTTCCTCGCAGACTTGCTAAACGCCGCCCTCCTCCACCCCAAATTCCTCAGCATTGGAGGCAACACCGGCACAGTCAACAGTTTCACGGGCGTAGATGTAGCAAATCTCACTGGTGGGATCTTCAACTCAGCGAGTCTTTTGGAGGGAAACAATCTTGCTTGTTTCGTGTTCCAGGCTGCTACGACTGCTAATAACGATCTTGTGACTGGACTTCTTGGACCTCTTACGGATCTTACGAATGCTCTTGGGGAGGCTTTGGGGGGTTTGGATTGTCCACAGTTGCAGAGTATTGATTCTGCGGAGCTGGAGCAGTTTCCTGGGTATACCAAGGATCCAACTTACAATTCAACCTCAACTTGAGGATGTTGTTGATAAGGTTATGATGACGGGCTTATGATATATGTTAGCAAATGGGGAAAGTGACGGGTTATCTTGATCTCATATCCTGTCTGATCCTTGCCCATCGATTGCGAAGCCGTTATTCGCAGAGTGAGTGACTGCACTCCGGAGGGTGATTGTTATGCTACGCCAATTCTGACCCTAAGGTATATCCTATGCCTTGCCATCGGGTATTATCCAGCGACAACGTATAGCAGACAACTTCAATGAGTCGAACTATAAAACCTTCAACATGAGCAGATCTACAGCATTCAATCCTCACGGCGCAGCTCGAACAGTCTCGGAGCTGGCATTTTCGAAGGAGAGCTTCATGAAAAATATTACATTTCCTACTCACCAATTAGACTATGGTATACGGACACATCAGCTACTTATGTCAATCACAGATGCTGCTTTTTCGACCAACAACCACCTTTTAGACGGGGTTTCTCACCTAGATCGTTCGGCAATGTGTTTGATTTGACGACGAGTGTTAAAACAACATAGGCAAGTGGAGAAAAATGACAGACAGTACAGGACTGCTTGCAGGGACACGGTCGATCCTCCGGGAGTGCCCAGATCCTTTTTCACTCATATTGTTGAGTTTGGTTCATTGATCGTTCGAGCACTGCAACCATACTCAATCCATCCTTCGTCTACTCATCATTGCTTGCAACAAAACCTTTCTTGAGAATAATTGACACCACGTGTCTGCGTCAATACCAGTAACAGCATCACCGCCCCTAACGCCATCCCTAACATCAGTACTATCCAATTCGAGACGTAGGATGACGAACTCTCGTCAAACAACCAGTCTCTAGCCCAGATTCTCTCGAATTGGATGATCGCTTCGACGAGACACTTGAGTAGGGTTTCTCGTTTTTCGTTCGGGAGGCCCGAGTTTGCTAACCGGTTCACAACTGCTTGTAATGCTTTGTCAACCAGAGCGTCAGGACGCAAGTATCTTGGCTGTTTGGATTCCAGTGAAATCCAATATGTTTCATGGAAAGTCAGGATATCTTCAACAAATCCGTTGAGTAGCATGGCTCGCTTTTCACCAGGCATGTCCAGCTTTTCGAAGTGATCAACTAGTGCCGCCATGGTTGTCGTAATGACAACGTTTTCTGATACATGGCTTGATCTAGATGATTGAGATTTGCTGGGCTTGTGGGAGAAGCCTTCGTGGAGGTTCCTGGTAGCGGTGAGCAGTGGCCTGTATTAATGTCAGTTTCGAGAGAGGCCGGCGCTTCGGAAAGCTCACGATGACGAGTCTGGAGGTGAGTCTCTTGCGGACTGCTCGACTTCAGTATCGTCTTCCCTCTTGATGTGTACTATGCCCGACTCTTCCTTGACGAGTGCTGGTTTTGAATTTGAGGAATCGGTGGCCCGCATCTCTGCTGAGAGCCTTCTTGTTGGGAGGAGGAGAGTGGGCGTTGAAGAGGATCGAATGGATGTATTTGTAGATGGTCAGATCTCCAGCTGCACAAACACAGTCCTTTCTGTCATTAAGAGAGTAGGAAATTCATTCTGCTGCGTTCTCGCAACTTATGGAGCATGCTCTCGCCCGCTCCACGTCAGCTTCGATCGGACCGTGAATGCCAAGAATTGCCCCTTTCAGTATATCAAAATGCTTGCATGGGACGCTAACTAGATCGTCGCTCGCCTCCATCACTGTCCACACACTCTTTACACTAAGCCTTCCCGTCTGGCGATAGTCTCTCCAATCATCCCTTTGATATGAAGATAGCCTGCATCAATTTGGCGATCCCTTTGTTGGTTCGATGTTATGGACTGTAGGATGTTAGTACAGACCTGCAACCAGTTCATTGTACGTTGACTCTCTCA
The DNA here is from genome assembly GCA_002116395.1 of Ramularia endophylla. NCBI lineage: Eukaryota > Fungi > Ascomycota > Dothideomycetes > Mycosphaerellales > Mycosphaerellaceae > Ramularia > Ramularia endophylla. Next base: position 5,564 of record KZ110035.1, on the reverse strand, counting down.
CCAGATGCTTTCGCTAGTTGCATGTTACCAGTCGGTTTCCAGAGCAGAATCCAGTGGTTCTTTCAGAGCAGCCATTGCAACAACTGCCGCATCCGGAAGTTGTACAGATTTCAAATCCTCCGATTGGGCACTGCCGAGGCAGTATAGCAGCAAGCTCTGCTGGGACAGCGGCAGGGATAGCGGTGACAAGGCCGACCATTCCGCAGAATGTAATGATGTAGTTAAAAAGTTGCATGGTGATGCTGTCAGTGTTGTTGTTGAAGAGGGTCGTGTAGATCTAATGAGCGGTGGTGCTGGAAGTCGACAAAGAAATTTGACAGCTAGGTAGTGATGATGAGAGTCAAGAGTGTCGGAGAGGTTATTGGAGTCATATATCTCGTTCTTACCGCTCCCAAGAAATGAAAGTTCAATTTTCGGGGCGTTCGGGGGCTGGCAGTCATTTCGTAGACAGGCTGGAGCGGTGATAGCATTATTGACCGCACCTTGAGTCCTTGTCACATCACCTTGTTGTCTTAACCATCAGATACAACCAATCTCTTCTGTACCTTGTCTTGTAAGCACATCGATCATGGCCGGGAATCAAGCGCTTGTTTAGTATCCGGCAATATAGCCCAGACCCCAACTGCGATCTCCAGTCATCGATCAGGTGAAGGTCCGACCTTCGTGATGTGTCGATTCGTCCGTACTTGCTGTCGTCTTTCGAAATGCTAGATTTCGTTGTTGCAAGCGATGATAGGTCACTAAACACCTCGGGGCATTTGTCACTTGGCGCAAGCTAGCGTTCACGAGCCTCTTGGCGTGCTCCAGCTCCAGCTTCTCTTTCTGCTTTTATGTTTGTTTGCGAGCAGCGGTACGAAGCGGAGCTTACGACTACCATCTTTACGGAAGACCGCGGGGAAAGCGGTCCTTGTTCCATTCATTTCATGAGTGGAGATTGTAAGAAATCCCTCCTGGACTCTTCGGCCTCGATCACAGCCCCTGAGTATATGGAGGGGATGTTAGATCGTCCTTTCCCAATTGTCGCTGAACAAACCAACGATGTTTACCACGAAGCCATGGATCTCTCGAAACAATCCGCCGGGATGAACTGCGTCTCCACTGAACCCAGTCCTTTTGGGTGCAGCTCATCAATCCGAATTGCAATCGCTCCTTTCAGTTCTTTGGCCTATCGTTCCGACAGGAAACTTGTTCCTTCTCCTGACTGAGCCCCTACAATGGCACGATCAGCTCAGCTGTTTTCAACAGAGGAATGTACAGGTCCTCTGATGTCGGGCTGACTAGAAGATTTCGGGTGTCGTGCAGCGAACCGTTCGAATGCACAAACTACCGCTAACATCTACCACATAACGGAATACTCAGAACATGGAGACGGACAAGACCCAGAAGTGTACACCCAGAGAGGCTCTATACGAAGTGGAGAGTCTCGGGAAGCATTCACGCAGCTGCCTGAGGGAACAAGAAACCTACGCATGAAAAATCAGCTGTTTCTGGTGTCGTAGCTGGTGATTTCCCATGTATGATTTTGCTTCCGCCGGTGTATGTGCTTTTCGTGGCCTCGATCTTTCATCACAGCAGAGAAGCGGGTCGATCACTGTTTCTCATTCATTCTTTTTAGTTCTTGTACCACGGTTGAGCAGAATCTCTTGTGCCTCGTCTTTGTTCTCAGCAGGATCAAGACGCAGGAGTCAGACTTCTAGAGACGTCGATAAGAGGAGTGCTCAGGAAATATGCTTTGGGTTCAAGTTCTGATGCGCCTGTTTCTGTATATCTCTTAATGCAACAGTGGTAGAGTGGCGGAGAGGCTAGACACCCGTGCAGAAGCTTGACATGTTATCATCAAGTCCCTCCTTTCCGCACATTGGCTCGGGGATGTCCAGTAGACTATGGACTTTGTCGTTGTACCGGCGGTAACTGTTGTTGGAATGAATGCTCGATTTGACTCTCCAAGAGAAGTTTGCAATCAAAGTATCATGCTTTTACATTTCGACAAGGCTTCCCGGCCTGCGCTCCGCTTGTCCAGCGATATCTGCTGTATGTTCCCCATCCCGCATCACCACTGACTGAAAACCCGTGCACCGTCGATTCCGTCTGCCACGATATACTCATTTGGATAAGAGTCATTCCAAGGCAGACCGAACGCAGTCACCACATCACTAGCTCTCCAAATGGGCTTCCTGGTAGATGTCGCCCAAGCATGTAGATCGAGTTCCAGAATTCGAACACTTTTGTAGCCCTGCTTGTGCCATACTTTGCAGACATTCTCCGCTCTTCGGAAGTCAGATGTGAGAGACATGAATGGACTTAAGAGAGACACTTTCTCATCAAACAATTTCTCGATGTAAAGATGGAAGTTCCTGCACAAAATCAGCCTGGTATTTTCTCCGTACATACTTTAAGCAACGCACCAGTAATTAGGCCTGATATCACTACGAGGCCGCAATCCTCTCGATTCGTATCCAGCATGAACCGCCCGATATAGTCTTGATGGGCAAGAATATGGATCCACGGGTAAAAGCTGCATCGAATCTATCATAAATCTCCCTCTCCTATCTCTAGGGACCTTAGGGCTCAGCCAAGGATTGAGGTTCGCGACGGGATGCCATTCGGTTGATATAGGTGGCAAGGAGATGTCGTAGCCTGAGGGATACCAGATTCCGTACTTGGTAGGACAGTCCATACCCTCAACAACGGGCGACCACACTGCAACACTCCAATCGCCTCGATCCCGTGCTGAAGGGCTCGTCACGGCGGTCATACTGCCGTGGTGCCAGATTCGGCGATGTAGTAAAGAGTATGTGAAAGCGGCGATGCGATAAGTGTAGAAATGTCGGAGAGATGAGGTGCTGACTTTTTAACCCAGCGTGATTTATGCTTCCTTTCCACCAGCCCAGACCCGGGAAAATGGGTTTTCGTAGGCTGTCATCCCAGCATGTTTCGAATTGTTTATCCTGGGCGAGCTTAATAGTAGCCAAGGTGGCTCGAACACATAACAGCTACCACACAGACTCTCATATCATCTCAACCGAATCCAATCGTGATTGCTGTCGCTGCTCTGATATAAGCCTTTCAGAAGATCAATCGAGTCTTGTCGAGCAAGTTTCATCCGCTCGTCCAACCTACTTAGGTCCGTGTCTCTATGCTGCGACTTCATTGCTATTCTGTCTTCCGACTGCATCCATGCTTTGAGCGAAGCATCGCATCCCTGAATTCTGTCCACCATAGACTTCCACTCGGCATAATTCATACCGAGTGCTTCGGGCTCTGACATTTCAGCCAGAAAGGCATCACCCAAAAGGCTGAAGCTACCGTCATCCCGCGCTCGAATGACAAATGGATAAGGAGAGCCTACAAACTGGCACAAGCGATCTCCTACTTTTGCACTGGACGGAACCCATCCGGCTTTTGTGTGCGAGTTGCAGTCTGCAGTACACAGAACACGGTCGCGGTCTAGTGGATACCCTGTGATGTAGAGCTTCAGCTGCTGGTATATCAACCTGATGTCGAGGTGATTTTCTGAGTCGGGCATCATGGCCAGCCATTGCGAAATTGTGTCTTCGTCAAGGAAAGCACCATCTTTGACTTTGTCGCAGGAGAACACAGCGTCTAGTTTCGCCTCCTCAGAGTCAGCGCTTCGAGAGTCGACATACGCACGCTGCTTCAAAAACGCTCGACAGCGAGCGTGCCAACGAATCAATTGCATGCCTTCTTCGCTGGGGCACTTCGAGCCTGGCCGCCGGTGAACGTGCTTTGAAGGGCATTGTGAGTCCTTCAAGATCTCTGTGATCTCGTCAAAGCATCGTCCTACAACGCAAAGTTCCTGTGAATTTTCTGAAGAAATGTAGCAACGGAACCTTGCAGAATCAGCATAGAACTGGCGTTTAGCAAACGCCCACTGATAGTAAATATTCTTTGCGCGCGATCTCCTCGTCAAGTGCTGTAAATCTGGTACCCACGATGGTCTACCGAGTGTCTTGGTTTGTGTCGACTCCGTCGAGACAAGAGCAAGTAATAAAGCAGCGTGACCACCCGAGCGATTTGCCTGTGCTGTCACATAGACATCCGCAACTCGTCGGTAGATCTCTGCAACCGAGAGGCTGTAATCTGCGCGCAGACCCGAAACATCACGCAAGCCGAGCACTCTCGAAACGGCAAATATACGATCATGTGGGAGATGGCATTGTAAATAGGACATCATCAGAAGATCCTTGCAAAGCTCAGTAGGCCTGAAAATATCGCTCCTCCGTTGATGATGGCGAGATCGGAGTTGATTTAGGTAGTTGCATAACTTGCATTGAGCCCAGACTTGTCGCAAGGCCAGGCGAGAAATGGTAGCAGTGTTGCGGTGATCATTTTCTTGTTGATATTGTCCCGGAACACGCGACAGCGCAGTGAACACATCCCAAGTCGCGTGATGAGAGCCGCAATACACTTCCACCGCTTGGGCGAACACGATCTCTTGCACAATCCATAGACGAGTAAAGAATGGTCGTTCAAGTAATTTTGCAATTGCGGATAATGCCGTCGCAAGTGATATGGGGATGCTCTGTGGGATAGCCTCATTGCAGCAGGCACAAATTTTCATTTCGAGAAGGTGTTGCTGCAAAAGAGCCAGCAGATGTTTTCTGAGTTTGTTGCCTTGCGCAGTGACTGGCAAGTTCAGCGTTGCAAATGCAAGAGTATCAGAACCGCAGGAAAGCGGTTCTCCAAGCCACACCAAAACACGGGACGCCTTGGTGAAGATGTCACCCATCAGCTCTACTTGAGATGATCTTTCAGCCAGATTATCTTGATTGATGCATATGGCGTCGGCCCAGAGACTTCGGCTTCTGTCCGGGTATCGGAATGCCTGGAGCGCTGAATGCAGAGATCCTGTTATTGAGATCTCGCCGCCTTCTGCAAAGGCTATCGACCTTGAGAAGACAGGTTCTCCCCAGCAGTATGAGATTGCTTCGAAGTGGGCAGGCTCGACTTGTGCCTCGTCTGCTCCGGCACAGTCTCTGGTGTTGTAAGGACGGCCTGATAGCTCGCCCAGAGACACTGCTCGCAGACTGGCTTCGAGTGGCAATTCTGGCAGCCCGGCCTTCAAAACAAGTATCCTGATTTGGTCGTGGCATAGTGAGCGATATGGAGAGTCGCCATTGCTCGATGGGTGAGCAATGCTGAGGTCCATGAGAAGTGATCATCTGCATTCATGATCGGCGGTTGCGAAGCGCAATGGGGACAACCTCATGCACTGTCCCGTCCAGGACATCACTAGTCGAAGCGAGGCTGCTTGAGTGTACAGCGACAAGAGGTCAAATACGACTCGAGTATTTACAAGTCAAGAAGGAAAGAAGTAGTCGAGTAAGGAGTCACCATCGTGTCGTACTCTCGCTCAGAAAACACCCGAAACATACCCTCATCCATTCAGAACTCCTGGGACGCCAACTAGACTACAAAATCTCTTCTCCTCTCGCTTCCCTCCCATCTCCTCCACATCTCATCCTTCGCCTACCCGCTCCAAGCTGGTCACTACTACCTCTCATCTTTCGTTTCACACACACTACCATCTCGCAGCTAACGAT
>KZ110033.1:773-75146 GCA_002116395.1 Ramularia endophylla | reverse complement strand
TAGGGAATGATATAATATTCACAGGCGAATAAATGATGTATTATATTACCACGTGATCCGTCATTTAATGTAAATATTATATTAGCCTTGGCACGAGCCATCTTAACTATACGCATACAAACACGAACCTTTTACACCCTTAACAACCATCAATTTATTACACTATATCGTATACCTGCTATACTAGGCCGTTATCGTCTTGAGAAGCCCGGAATCGAGCGTTGAATGCACACAATATCCGCCTAATGTTAGAGCCCTCTAGGGGGTACTCCATGCCAAGCTTTAATAAAGTATTCAGCTCGAATAAATGACCATATAATATAATCCAAAAGCGGTTAGATTATATGACAATACTTTATTCATGCATTCCCTAAAGGAGAGTCCTGGTATGGTGCGATATCGGCAGAGATGGGCGATATCGGCAACAGAAAGTTCAAATTGGGCTTCACTTGTCTCCTTGCCACTCAAATGTTTCCAGCCATCAAGAGCCAGTGTCGCAGCGAGGAGAGCCAGAGACCTTTCGATGGATGGACCAGGACATACATACAACTGACTTTGCGGACACATGAGCTGCATGCCCGAGGGGTGCAAGCCGCGCACATTGCCCCGCAACTGGAATCCTTGTGCTTCTTGGTCAGCTCCAGGTACCCTCGCATTGAACAAGAGGAGTCGCCAAGCTGTCGGGACAGAGCATCGCTGACTTGCTCAAGGTGGGTTTGAAGAGGCCGTTCACGTTGGACATCAGTGAGAGTCGAACTCAGGAACCGACTTGCCTACCGTGATCTGAGGAAACGAAGTGCAAATGGCACGGAGAGCCTTCTTTGATATGCCTAGCCTTCAACCAAAGGCCACACATGATCCATGTTATGCATGATTGCTGTATGATCCGACTGCCCGGTCCTAAACATGAGCAAAAGTAGGCTTGAAGGAGCACCGAACTACAACTTGCTTTTCTGAGCAGCAACATATGTTGCAATGGCATCCATCAGAGCTGGGCTCAAGCAATCATAGCTCTCCAATCCCACCTGGAAGTCAAAATCAGCTTTGCAGAACCACACAGGTCAACTCCACAGGAAACATACCGACTTGAACTTGTCCCGCACCTCCCCAATCTTGCTGGGATCGAAGCCTTGCTCGATAATGCTGCTAACATACGCAGCGAACTGCGGCTCTTGCCATCCCTTCTCCTGAGACAATTCGACGTGCACAAAATCCAGGCCCTTGAAAGGATGATCGACGACGATCCGGCCAAACATGTGAACCCCGCAGTCCTTGCAAGCGTTGCGTCGAATTGTTGCAGCTGGGTTGACGATCTCGAGCTTCGAACCATTGGCTGTGACAGAGAGGTTGTCGACCGGAACAACAGCCACGACCGAGAAGAGGTATCCCTTTGGCTTCCAGCACTGCGAGCATCCGCAAGCGTGATTATGCAAGACGTTCCCCTTGATCTCAACTGTGACGGGGTTTGACTTGCAGTGGCACTTCAGTGTTCCGCCGTTGAAGGTCTCGCTGCCTTTCTGTAAGCCATTGTCGATGAGTGGGTGAATTTGAGAGGCCATTTTGTGTTTTTTCTTGAAGAAATTGACGGGAGAGATGCAATTTCGAAACTGCGGGATGGTGTGATATAAGTATGAAAGAGCTCAAATGCCAATGCTGACCTTGTCGACAACCATCGAGCGGGGTCGTCGCGGATGTTGCGGCAGCTCGAATATACAGGGATGTTGATTGCTTTTCAGACCATTCGAGGGTCGTGTTTCGCGACTTGGAGTTCGAACGCTGACTTCGGCAGTCGTGCACCTGGGTGTCTGAATCATACGACAAAGAAATTAAGCTCGTGGACAAAATGTGGTACTGTCTTGCCATGCTCCGAAGTGATCCGGTTGCGTGGCCATTGTTTGTTGATGCGAATTTGAAGGCACTGACAAGATCGCAGGCTGTGCAGAGATGTCTAGGAGGTTTCATTGAGAGAAGATGTATTCGCTGGCCATCGCTCGTGAGGCTGCTTGTCATCTGTTGGCCCAGTCTCATTACTTCACGCCACTGTCGCCACCTTCCAGTGCCTTCTATGCGGACCAAAGCCTCACTGGCGGCATCATAGAGGCTAAAATGTGTTTCGTACCATACGGTACCCTCGGAACCAGAACTTGGAACGCAACTTTTTTCATTTCGAAGTGAAGCTCTCAAATCAGACGATAAACAGATTTACAGTACACCCACAGAATAAAATCTGTGACAACGACAGAAGCCTCCCACATGGCTCTGTGTATCTAAACACACGGGTGAGGTTGCAATAGGCTCATGCCTTCCTTCGAATTTATCATGGATGTTGGCTGACCTTGATGGACATTGTGAAGTCATATGGAGCTTTGCTCCTTGTTGTGGTCCTTCGCTTGACTTTCACACGCCAAATTTCGACCACAGCACCCCCTGATACGCTCGGAGAATTGAAGATCCTCAACAATTCGTACACCAAGCTACCCTTGTGAGGGTGCAAGTTGGTCATCCGCTTTCCTCTTCCGACCAACGATCCGTGAGAGTGACGATGCGCTCTCTGCGTGGAAATTTCGAGTCATCTCGCGCCACTCCCAACGACTCCTCTCAGAGTTGACCTGTCCGTTAGCCGTCAAGGAGACGTCGAATCGCTGGCCCGTCGCAGAGCTTGTCTGGTTTCTGATGCCATGCAGGGTATAATAGCTACGACGCTGAGCGGCACGAGCTGATCCCCGCAAAGCTGTATTGGCCTGGAAAGAGCGACTCGCTTCAAGCAAGGATGCATGTACGCTTTGTGCGCTATTGAGATGTCTTCTCATGTCTCCACTGCCATGTCCACTCAAGCCAGCCATCTCTTCACCGCTGATTGTGGTCCGCCTTCCTCTGGTGTTGTTATGCGAGGCATCGTTGATGCCGCAAGAAGACTGTCTGAATAACGAAGCAGTTCCGTTCGATGACATCCGGAGTACGTCAATGTCCGAGCGGAAGGGTCCTTGCTCTTGATTCATAGAAGAGTGTTGGAGAGACCCGCCGCCGGTACGAGTCAGATTTCCCGCTTGTTGATCGGAGCGGGATTGGTTCTGGTATGCGCCTTCATACTGGACGGGTCTAAACGTCGGCGCGTGGCTAGCGTGACTCTGGAGATCAAGAGCCTTGAATTGGGGAAAGGTGCTATGCTGAATCGAAGTCGAAGCTCTACCCGTAGCAGAGTGTCGCTGGGAAGCGCCACTACATGCGGTGCGGCTGCGCTTCAAAGGATCGACAGGAATATCCGCATTCTGAGTCGAACCACCATGCGACCTTCTGGCGACATCAGCAGCATATGCGCTGATGTACTTCGAAGGGTCTGCAATACTAGCCCAGGCAGGGTCATTCTGAGTGTACCGATAGTCGAGACGCCTGCCGCCTCTTGCTTGGGAAGATGTGGGATCCAACGACGATTTCGAGCATTGCTCCAACCCACCGCTTAGAACCGGACAACACTCTTGGGGACCCCGACGTGACGACGGCGGCGACCTGGCTGGCTGTACGACGATGGAACTGCGAGGCGGGTCGGATCCGCCGCAATCGAGATCTTTAGTACGCCAATAACTCAAGTCTCTTTGACGGTAGAGAGGAGTGAAATAGTCTGCGGTATCTGGAGCATACAGGACTTCGGGATCCATGCCATCAAGGATGTCCTGCGCCTCTTTCGCGATCCGCTCGCTCTCGGTCATCTGCGGAGGTCTCGGCATGCTCGGGTCGTCTTCGTCGGGATCATCAGTGGGAGAAGCGGCAGTGTCAACTGCTGCGTCGATATCATCAAAGTGGCCGCTCATGATGTCGTCCATGATCTGACGAGGGTCGTGGGTTATTGATCAAAGAATATCTCTAGTCGTGCCCTTCTCGGAACTTGCGGATCGACAGGAGATTGCTTCCAGATTGTTGTTCTGAGGAACGAGGCAGAGTCAAGCATGCGCAAGAGACTTGTCTTGTCCACCGCAGTGGAGTCCGTACTGGCTCAGTAAGGAGATGCGATGAATCACGTGCAGCTCGAAATCGATTCCACGGCTAATACAACGACAGATCGAGAACACTCGGAGCGCAAGCGATGCTGGCGCCTGGCGCGTGGTGTATCGGTGCGACGCTGTCAAGGCAATCGGACAATGCGAGGGCTCAGTTCCAATGTCAGGGCTGACTGTTTGCTAAATATATGCTGAGGGAGGTGATGTAGTCGAGGTGTCAACAAAGACGGTCTTGAGGACTATTGATGATGAGGCATCGATTGTCTGGAGCAGCGGGGTTGGCTTTATAATGCGCAGGGACGACGAAAGACCCCCTGACGATTTCGCTCAGATCCAGGCGTGTGCGGTGTGCGGATATCTTCAGAACATTAGCATCGGTGGTACGTCCCTTCTTCACATCTCAAAGTCGTCACTGACCGCATTGAGTGGGAAGGACCGCTCACAACCACCATCACACCTCTCTTGGGGTGTGGCGAGGCCTCACTGGTTCTGCATCACCCCACCGTTCGAAGCACGGGTTCCAAGCATGAAGATTGATGGTACGCTGCCACTTGACGTTGTCACTGGAGCGTCACTGATAGCATTGAAAATTCTGCTGCCGGCAACTTGCGGACTGCTTCCCCACGGGGTTATCCTTTGGATCCCCAGATCGATCTCGAACGCCTTGCATATGCCGCCTTGCCTGCAAAGTCAGGTCTTTCTCACCTATGCGAATGAGCTGCTCATGCTTAACGAGCATGTGACCGTCCGCAACGACCTTGTTCACGAATCTTCCAGTACAAGAGTGAATATCAACGATCAATACCGCCTTTCACGTACTGTTGCATCCCACGGAATCGCCGCAGCACTGATGCTGAAGGGACAGATTATCCCTTTCTCGTCTTTCTCGAGGCTACCAATCTCGCTCTCTGGCCTAGAGCTCTGGCTCCATTTTCAGTATCCCAGCTCAAGAGCCGATGAAGCTGGTAAGAGGCTGGCCTTTCTGTACAACCCTGGGTATAGGAGGCAAACGAGATGCATCTCGCGAATCATGTCGTACGTATTTGCGCATGGTGCCGCGGGACACGTTGACTTTATTTGCAAGCATTTCTGGGACATCAGGAACTCTAGACTCCAGCTTGCAATTCGAGGACGGACTATGCGCCACATGCGCCACACTGATCCCAATTCTATTCAGCAGTCTGATATTTCCCACCGAAAACTAGTCGGCTCTCCGAGACCGACTGCCGGACAGAATAAGAAAAACTTCATTGCTGGAGCACAAAGCCTCACCACGCATCGGAGGAAATCTCGCTATCGAGAGAGTTCCAGCTGAGCAAGGATCTTAGTCAATTCAGTGAAGACGACAGGCAAAGGCCACCGCGCCGCCAGTAAGAGGTTTATCCTCCGATGCTCGCAGATGTTGCTTACACGAGTTCGGCCGTTGGACCTGCTATCTCGTTGTTGATGCGGATCTCTGTTGGATGGCAGTTGCAGCTCTGCTGATGGTTGGCTCGATTCCGCGTAGCTTCGGCGCATGTGTTGTGATTCGAATATCCTTGGCATGTTCAGCCTCGCCGGGTGCCCTATGGAACGCCGAATTGTCCTCCCAATGTGTTCCTGGGGCCTAACAAACATGCAGCCGATCTTGGAAGACGCTGTACGTCTCGTCCATTTCCAACACCGAATCTCGACTCATGGCATCAAAATCTCCATCTCTGACACTCGTGATGCCCGAGACGGAGTCTGTCTTTCTGGGACTATTGTGGTTCCACTTTCTAGCATTTTCAGCATTCCCGCTCTGGTCAATTCCGCAAGTTTAAACGCTCGTGTGTCGTGTGATCTATGAATGGGATGTAAATGTAACTCTGACCAGACACGGCTTAGACTCTGCATGGCTATTGGCATTCATTCACGGTGACGTTGGCCTACTCCGCCGAGCGCTCACAGCCTGAGTCTGATGCTGGAAGAAGCCACTAATCACAACCGTGAGATCTTCGAGCTGAGTTCATGCTGCATTCTATACAGCTCTCGCGGCCTGCATCGCATACAGGGGCATTTTCCCGCCACGCCATCAGTAGACGACGGGCATCCTTTCGCGGTGACCACACTCTACCCTCACTTTTTCAGTTGAGATGAGTCCTACTGACACTACGCCGTGTCGTCGTAATAAAACGCTTGGATCTCGCCACATCGATAGGTTGCATGGCCCTTTAGAGATCATGCCAACCAACTATTGCCATGCTTCTCCCAATTTTAGATGATTGTAGCAGTCTATGTGCCTGTTAGTGGATGGAAGCTCGCTAGGCCAGAGGAGTGACTTACAATTGAATCCGAGATCATTGTCAAAGAAGACCTTCATCATCTCCTCGGAACACTTGACACCTCCCACAGGGTCGTATACTGCAGCTTTCGTACCGACTGCCAGAGCGATCATTGGAGGTACCTCGGGCCACTCCGTGAAGCTAGGTTGAATCTTTTCCTGTTCAGAGAGGATCTGTTGATGGATATTGTCGGCTGCTCGGTTCCCCATTGCCATCGCTCCTCCGCAACGCTTGATGCCAGACCATGAGACGAGGTCTCCTGCGGCGAGATGGCGAGCATCATTCTTCTCGCCGTCCAAGAATCTCAGACTATACTCGATTAACAATCAACAAGTCGCAAATCAGACCACGAATATTGGGTACTTACTGCTTGTTGATCTTCACCAAGCCTTCTCCGTCCAAGACCGAGGAAGGCAGATATGTCGTTGAAGGAACACTCTTAGAGATGGCATTGATCACATGGCTTGCAACGACATGAGATCCATCCTCAAGTGTAAGCATCTCAACGGGTCGACCCTCTGCATTGGTAATTGGAACCTGGCCAGCTACTCGACCACGGCCAAGGATGACTTCAACACCGTGTTCCTTCAAGGCCGCCAAGCTAGTATCTCTGAACTCATCTGGCAAAGGCTCAGCCGATAGTAACTTATCCCGAGAATGTATTAGTGTGACTCTCAAGCTGGGCTGAACGAGTTTGAGTTCGGCGGCCATTTCGATCCCAACTGCACCGCCACCAATGACGACTACACCATCTACCGCATTGCGTACGGAGTGAACATGATCGCCAGTCTCGATTTGATACTGCTTCTTTGTGAGGCTTTGGGGGACAACTGGCCATACACGACGCAAGCCAGTCGCCGCAAGGAAGTAGTCGTACTTCTGCTCAGTCTGCTCTCCTGTCTTGGAGTCGACTATGCTGGCGATGAGGCTGTCGGTGTTGATCTTAGTGACACTTCCGCGGGTCCATCGCACGGATGGATGTCTCAAAGCAGGAATGTCTTCGAATTTGACCCATGCTTTGGAAGCGTACTCTGACGATGCAAAAGCTAGCGGCGAGCCAATCAAGTGGTCTGACGGTCAGCTGTACAGTTCAAAGATCCATCATTCTGAGCGACGTACAGTATCCATCTCTCTCGTCAACGATATGCACATCCAGCGGAAAACCACCCAAAGCTGCAGCGTGCGGCTCTCTCTCGGCCGGAAATCGTGTGCGTTTTCCTTGGCAGATATCGATCAAACTGACAGCTGCTGAGATACCAGCATATGAGCCTCCAGCGATCAGAACTCGAATTGGTGGTGTGATGGCCATTTTTCGCAGGAAAGACATGTAAGTGAATGAAAGAGGAAGCCAAAAAGTTATCTGATCCGAAGATCAGATAAGACTCAAGTGGGTTACATAAGGAGCGATGTCGGCTGCGGTCTTGGCTGGCGTGCTCGTACGACTTTGATCGACGCGACGACGAGGGTGACGCGCGGCTGTTGCCGGCATAGTCCTCTTGCAAGGATGGAGGTCGTTCTGCGTAGCAAGACAGGTGATATTGACCCTGTCATAGGCATATCACAATGCACGTAGGCGCTATTCAAGCTCGGAGCAAGTTTTGCAAAGGCTTGCAAACAAGTCCAGAGGACTGGATGAAGGTTGCAGACAGGAGACTCCAGGAGACAATGAAGTTTGATAGTTCCTTGTACCAGGAACCAGTGCGATATGGCTATGCCTCATGGAATTGAAGCAATTCCTGTATCAAGATCTCCGAACCTTGCCAAACACTCCACCACTTTCAGTAAAGTATACCACTGCTTCGACTCATTGGGCTCATTCGCTCTGGAGAGAGGTGGTCCTTTCTTGCCGAGCAGTCTCCACGGTCGTACGTTGTAAAACTCCGTGCCAGAAGCCGTCGGTGGACTGCTCATCTTCTTGAATACGGAAGACATCCCTTCGTAGGTCTTCAAGCATGGTTCAATCTTCGGAAATTCTTCCTCGATGTTCTGCATCCGTACCAGATCGAGGACCAAAGCCGCTGTGCCAGCTGCGATGGGAGTGGCGAAGGAGGTGCCCGTGAGACGTGCGATACCAGGCAGAGGCGTCCCATCTTCCCCTAATATGCCAACTTCTTCGCCTAGAAACATGAAGTTCAGCTTCTCGTCGGTATTCTTGGGGTTGAACCAGGACTTGGCTCCTGAAACATCCGCAGAATTGATGCAAAAGACATTCGAAAGCCAAGCAGGAAAGACTCCCCAGTCGGGTGCATTTGGGCCGTCGTTCGATGCTGCAGCGAAGACTAGGACACCTTTGAGTCGGGCTAGGTCTATCTGCCTGCTAATATCCTCGTGCAGTCTGTCGAAACCCAGAGACATTGAAATTATGTCAACTTCTTTCTCCAAAGCCCATTCCAAGGCCGCGCTAACACTGGAAGGTGAAGGATTTCCTGTGGTTTTCTTCACGACATTGGCAATGTATAGTTCAGCATGAGGAGCTACTTGGAGCAATATTGATGCACAGTTTGTGCCGTGACGGGAAGGATCGCTATCAGTCCAGGCATCGGTTCCAGAGGAAAAGGCTTTGTATCTGCAGAAGCGTTTGTAGTGTCTTCGTATATCGGCTCTCTGCTGTGATCTCGTAATTGGTCGATCCAGGCCAGAGTCAATGACTGCTACACGTACGCGACGTCGATGCCGGATATCAGACTCATTATCGTAATGTAGAAGTGTATGGCTATGCTCGCCCAAATCTAGAAACCACTTGTCGGAGCTGTTCGTGGTTGTTGGTTCTTGGGTATGTTAGCTTCAGGTTGGATGCACCGGGAACTGAAGTACAACTTACTTCTAACTGGGCCAGTGCTGCTTCGCGTGCTACTACGAGACCGACTGGAGTGCTCAGGTTTGAGCAACGAGTTCTGTTGCGTCCGTCGACTCCCGGTCTTCTCTTTCTGACGATTCCTGGACTCTTCCGATGAGCTGATAGATGCAGAGGACTCTATATTCGCGTCAGACGACGCAGCTTCAATTGGAGTGGATCGACGCCTGCCTGCCTTCGCCGATGGTTTCTCAGTTCTCTTCTGCGGATGTGAAACACTTCTCGACCTCGTTTTGGGCACCTCAACTGACAGATCGTCGGCTGGAACACTTGAAGCGCTTCTGGGCCTTGAAGCAGAAGCGGGATGGAGTGAAGAGTCGCTCCGAGAGCCATGTCCTTGTGATCTGGACCTCCTGATAGCATTGTCTTCAGGGAGAGGAGCTTCGACGGTGAGAATGGGTTGTGGCATTGCCACTTGACCTTCGAGACTTTGATGCATAGCCGCAGGGGTAGCGGCAGCATAATTGTAGTTGTTGATGATTGTGTTGGCGTATACATTGCCATTCTGGATCTGTGCGTTACCACTTGCGGCGATATCAGACCAAGCTGGCGTAGTCACGATTCCTCCGTTTACAGGCGCTTCGATGCTCAAATGGGTCAAAGATGTGTCCAGGCCTATTGGGGTGGTCTTGGTTTTCCTATTGGTGTTCGTGCTTTCCACGGACAATTGCCAGAGCTTCCCGTCGGGCTCTTTTTTGGCTCCGCCACTCTCCTTCCAGCTTGAAAGATCACTTGAAAGCTCATCTCTTTCCTTTGCACCTCGCTTTTGCTTGTGACTTTTCTTAGATTCCGCGGTGATTCGTGCTATACTCAGGCTGATGTCCTTGGTAGCCTCGCAACATGCCGCTAGATGGCGGTCGGTGCTTTGAAGGAGAGCGCCGATATCCTTCCTGTCCGTGGAGGACAAAGTGTCGAGGTCTTTTAGATTCTGCAAGAATAGCTCTTTGGCTTTGGGATACTTCTTTTGGCGGTAGAGAACGCTAGCAAAGTTATGCCTGGATTCTATCGTTAGGCGTACTGTGAGCGGATCCTTGGGTTTCTTCTGCTCGCGAGCTTGGAGTACCTGTTCGTCAAGACTAGCTGCCTCTTCAAGCAGACCTTGCGCCGCTTCGGTATCAAGAGAGGACTTGCTGAGCTTTGCTAGATCAAAGGCCAAGCTATACTTGGTTTCCAGCAGCTGGTCTTTCCTCTTACCAGACGTCTGTGGTACCTCAAGATTCTGGCGATGGAGAACAATGGCCTCCTCCAGCTTGTCCAGATTCTTGAGCGGGTCTCCATCGTGTATGGCTGACAGATCACGAGCCAAATTATGGCGGAGTGTTATGACTTTTAGATCGCTGTCATTACGACTGGCTAGTAGCTGCAGCGTCTTTCGATCGTGTTGTTCCGCTTCCGTGAAGCTCTCAAGTCTGTAGCAAGAGACACCTAGATATTCGCGGATGCTGATCCGATAGCCATCACCCATAATTTCATCGCAAGTCCGGAGTGCATCGAGATATAACCCACGAGCTTTCTTGAAGCGGCCTTCTCCGAACGCAGCTGCAGCTTCATCGCACAACTTCTCCAAATCCTCGAAGGTCTTAGAGGGACTTTGCATGGTGCCGCGGAGTTTTGGACCTTGCACCAGCCCAATACCCGCACCACTCACTCTCAACGTTGTGCTGCTTTCATGTCCTCTTTGGGGCGGTTCCGTTCAAGCCTCGGGCAGTGGAGGTGTATGCACGGCTGCTCTTGGCCCGCCGATGGATACTTACAAAAACTAAAGCCTCGCCTACTCAGCCCCACCCATAGCTGCATGATGGTTGCATGCTCCACTCGCACCTTGCAGACGCGAGAGATCCATCGGATAAATAGTTCTCCAGCCTCGTTGCTCTCCTGCTTTGACCTCTGTGTCAAGCCTATGTGCAGTGATGCCACGTTATACAGACAACGAGCGATGCTGTGTTGTTGTTCATGGAAGTGATTCGTCTTCACGCCGCGATCTGCGCATACGCATAGCTGCAGCTGCATGCGGCCAGCTGCCGTCCCATGCCGGAGGATAACGATGAAGTCCAGATAGCATATCTCTCGACAGCGGTGTCTTTCACAACGAGATGGATGGTTGAAAGAGGAAGGAAAATCCCAGCAACAACGACGGCGGAAGTCTTGGCGGCGCGGAGTGACTCCACCTCCACCTCGACATCGAACTCAACCGGTCTCACGCCAGCACAAATTGGTGGTATCTTTGCCGGAACACTTGGAACGGTGGTGCTTCTTGGGCTGTTGTTCTGTTGCGTCGCACGGAAGGGGCGGTACTACCCGACGCCGCCGTCATCCATCTACACATCACCTCCGCCCTCTCCGAAAGGGCCAACTCCAGTTCCAGGACCAGCTCCTCATCCTGTAAAGCTGCCAGCTGCCAAAGCTCAACCTCAGCCACCCCATACAGCTACTATACCACCGCCAGTACATAATGTACCTCCGCCTCCCCCACCCCAGCCTCCGGTCGCGCCGACACGGTATCCAGGGAGAAAAGCACCTCCCTTGAATACCCCATATCCTTACCCTCCTGCGCCTCCTCCTGCTAAAGTCCCAGCCAAACCGGCGCCTCCCCCTCCTGTAAAGCCATTTCCGAAGGGACCTGTGAAGTCGACCCCAGTACCAGTTTCCAATCCACACTTGCTGCCTACGCGGATCCCCGATCTTCTGTACAAAGAAAATTCAGATACAAAAAAGAAAGAATACACGGCCGTTCGGCGTCGGCCACGGGAGCCTATCAACATAGCACAACGAGGTGGCCAGGTGCACCAATTCCAAGGCTACAGTCGCCGGAGAAGGAGTCGTGCTCCCATTGAGGAGATCTCGACCAGTGAGGAGGAAACTAGTAGTGATGGGACCTCTAGTATTGCTCTTCCCGTGCCAGAACGTGTGGTTCGGATTGTTGATGGGCGAAGACCAGCGAGGCTGAGTCGAACTTATGCGCACTAGCTAGATTCATGGTGTACAACCTCTGCGCGCATCTGAGGTGAATGCTATGATGGGCGGAGTCGTGGATTTTGGCTGTCCTCTCCATCGCATTGGCCGGAATCTCTGCTGAGATGGAGCCCTCTCGATGGTAAGTCTCTCCTCCGATGCGTGGAGAGGCTGTACGATGCAGGCACAGCTGTTGTGGCTGAGATTCCAGTCCGGAATGCATCTGCGGGTGCTGACGAGAATTCCACGAACAAAAGATGTAGTTCCCCGTCTGCGCTGAGGAGCTTTGCGCGCGGAGCGGATCTAATGCCTGCCGCTGTAGAAGCCGGACCATCGCACATGGATTTCAGCACATCTTAAGGGATGCTATACCATGCCGGACCCGAGAGGTTAATCAACGAAAGTTGCTAACTTCTCAATGCCAATAGCATGAAGAACGAGTGCAATCTTCTTGTACTCCTGGACAAAGTCCCGGAAACGCTATGCTATTGGCCGCAGAATCTGTCCCTCGCGATTGTGCACTGGGCCAGATCAACATTTGATTTGGTTCACATTGGACTCTACCTAGTTCCTCGTCGCCAGAGCGGTATAAAAGTGGGCATTCCATCTCCGATGTCACTCTGTTTCGCGGTCAGTCCCCGTCAGTCGTGTGTCTCAACCAGGAGAGATGAGAGACAGATACAGCGGCTCTACGCATTGGAGCATAAGGCGATGTCCAGAGCCATTTGGCCTGAAAGACATGCCGGCAACATAGTCTAAAGTGACAGGCGATCAGCTGTGTGCGATTCCCAGCATTGGTTCGGTGGTTTTCGACTGCAACAGGCAGTAAAGCTTCTGTGCACCCGCGTATCGAGCTAGGAGCTGCGATAAGAACATGTTCAATCCGTAAATCGTGCGATGACAAATGATGGGCGAGACAGTCTTTTCCGATTCTTGTAAGCAGTGAAGAAGCAGAAACACCTTCTCATCGCATGTTATTAATCAGCTAACATTCACAACAGCGCAATGAGGCATCGTAGAAGTCCTTACCAAGCAATCTACACTCTAGATTTAAGGTACAATCTTGGCCCTAGCCGGATTATCTATCCTTGAATCACATCTTTACCATCCGACAAAGTCACGAAGATAGTCCGTGCGTCCTGGTCGTCTGAATTTTACTTCTTTGCAATGCCACCAACGAACGACTTGCTCTCAATCTACTGGAAACACAGATTAGCACTGTCTGGTGATGCCGGAACTTCTTGCCAGTCCAGCTTCTTCGAAGACGTTTCAGCTATCGACCGCATTCGTTTTCGTCCACGCTTGAGAGGTGACGATACTACTACTAGCAGCTGGCTAGCTACAAAGATTTACGGTATGGCCTGCCGCGGAACAATGATGCCTACCGGGCCGCCATGCTTAACAATGTTAGCATATCTGATCCGACTGAGACACTCGCATCAATCGGTCCTTCAGATAAAGATCGAGCCTTACGAGCAGCTTTTTTGCTACACGCTACGTACATGATCGACGTCCGTTGTACGAAAAGTCTCAGCGGCTTCGCTGTATCAAATTCTCCACGGCGGATTCAAGGGTCTGCTTATAGGGACGTGAGCTAGGATAGAGTATAAGAGGCAGTGTCGTCCGGTGGGTCTCATATTCTTGTCTCGTTGCGATCAGCACTCTATCTCTCAACGTCGAAGATACACAGCAACAATGAAGTCCACTTTCGTGTCTTTGGCACTGGCTTCTGGTGCATTGGCATTGCCTTACGAGAAGGCTGCGTATGACTTCGTACGTTGGCTACATTGTTAATCATCCAAAGTTTATACTAACGCTTCTTTAGATCGTTGTCGGTGGCGGTACTGCTGGACTCGTCGTTGCCAGCAGACTTTCTGAGGATCCCGGTGTCTCTGTAGCAGTCATTGAAGCCGGTCCATCTGTACTGAACGACCCAGTCGTGACTTCAACCACTGGCTATGGATCTGCTCTCGGAAGCGACATTGACTGGGCGTACCAGAGCGTGCCACAAACTCACGCTGGCGGCAAGGCACAAACTCTAAGGGCTGGGAAGGCTCTGGGCGGAACTTCGACGATCAATGGTGGATCTTTTCAGCAATCACCTCGCCTATGAATGCATCACTGACAGTTCTACAGGCATGAGCTATTTCCGCGCTGAGGTTGCTCAGATCGATGCGTGGGAGCGCATGGGTAACACAGGATGGAACTTTGCCTCTCTGTTCCCTTATTACAAAAGGTCGGAGCGTTTCCAGCCTCCTACCGAGCAAATGATCGGTGCTGGTGCTTCCTACGACCCTTCGTCTCATGGTTACGACGGTCCCATTACCGTTGGATTCTCTGAGACAATGCAAGGTAGCGCAGTCTCCAGAGACACCAACGCCACAATGCAGGCTCTGGGCTTCCCGGCCAGCTTTGAGACCAATGATGGTAGCATGCGAGGATTCACTTTATCCCTCAGCACCATGGACAACGAGCTCAATGTGCGTCAGGACGCTGCGAGAGCTTACTACTGGCCGCATGCGAACAGGACCAACCTACATGTATACCTCAATGCTTTCGCTGAGCGCATTGTGTGGACCGAAGAAGAGGAGGCCGAGTTGGCTGTCGCGAAAGGAGTAACATTCACTGCCAACGGCACGACTCAGACGATACAAGCGAAGAAGGAGGTAATCCTGTCGGCTGGCGCACTGAGATCTCCGTTGATTCTGGAGCATTCTGGCGTCGGCAACCCAAGGTACGATAGCAAAGATTGTGGCAAGACTTCAGTATCTAACCAGCTCCCAGTATCCTCTCCCCACTTGGCATCGATGTCAAGGTGAACCTCCCCACCGTAGGCGAGAACCTCCAGGACCAGACCAATTCCGCCATCGCCTTCAACACTAGCACCAACTCAAACATCACAAACCCTCCGACCTTCATCTCTTACTTGACCGCCACTGATCTGTTCGGCAACGAAACTGCTGCTCTCAACGCCTCCGTCAAAGCGTCCCTCTACGAGTACGCCGAGACTGTCGCAAACACTACTGGAAATGTGATCGATGTCAACACCACTGCGAAGCTATTTGCTCTTCAGCACGACATCTACTTCAACAGCCAAGCTCCCATCACAGAGATCTTGACGATCCCGAGTGCGGATTCCATCAGCTTCCAGTATTGGCCTCTCCTCCCCTTCTCCCGCGGGAACATCCACATCAACTCCTCCAACACCTCGGCGCCTGCTGCTATCAACCCGAACTTTTTCCTCTTGGACTTTGACGTGAAAGGACACGTTGATACTACCCGTATGGCGAGAAAGATCGCAGCCACCGCTCCCTTTTCCAAATATGTTGGCGTAGAGACCACCCCAGGCCTCGAAACACTTCCTGCGGATGCAACTGACGCGGAATTCCAAGAGACTATCGAGACACTTTTCCGGTCCAATTTCCACTCCGTTGGAACTGCGGCTATGATGTCGAAGGAGTTGGGTGGTGTGGTGGATCCCAACCTGAAAGTGTATGGAACGAAGAATGTGAGAGTAGTGGATGCAAGTGTGATGCCAATGCAGATCAGTGGACACTTGACTGCTACACTTTATGCTCTGAGCGAGAGAGTGTCGGATCTGATCAAGGCGGAGTATGCTTAGACAGAGAACGAGTTCGCTGCGAGAGATGATTGATATGATGACGACAGTGAAGATACAAGTCGAGAGTGCAATCAAATACGAAGATTGTTTGCTTGCTGTAAAGAGATCCGCTGCGGTCAAAGCTGTCGAAATGAGGATTATCCAAGGGAAATTCTCCTCATCGGAAAATAATCTGATGAACCACTCCTCAATCAGGACAATCCTTTCAGAGGTACTAAAAGCCTTTAAAACTAGCATTGTCGCTCATTACATGGTGGAGAACCCTAAATGGTCGACTGGCTTCAGTGAAGAATGCTCGTGTCGACAGCTCTGGCTGCGGCTCGGCATTCCGAAGTGCTCGAGCTGGATTAACCAAGGCCAAAAGGACGATTCTCTTCATCATCGCAGCTCCATTAAGGTCATCTATGGCACCTTACCATCAGGTCCAATCTTGGCGATAAGATCGCAGAAAGGCTTGATAGACGCATCTTGCGGCTCAGCAAGGTAGTTGCCCGCTCCCATACACAAAGTCTTGAGCTCCAACGCCCTGCTCGTCCACTTCTTTGCACCGTCCAACAATGAGCGAGGCAGAACTCCATGGTTGGACGTAACAGCCCACTGCAAAACCGCATGAGCAGCACCCATGTACGCCATTCGAACTCTCAAGCCGTGTGACACGCCCTCGGCCTCAGCAAGACAAACAAAAAGTAGAAACTCGTTATTTCCGGGCCTCTCGATCGATGCGTATCTCGCCTGGAAAGCCTCAGGCACGGTCGGCGGCACCATAGTCAGGTCTTGTCTCCAGATGATGTATAGGAGATGTCGCATCAACTTTCGACGCATGTCGCTGAGTGTGCGGGCCGTCACCGGCAGTGTGCAGAGCTCACATGCGCAGGTCATGTATGCGCATTTGCCGCTTTTAAAGAGCGACGTCCTCTCTTCCCAGGTCATGTACTGTAGACTTTCAAGGTACGAAAATGTGAGCTCCTCGCCGGCCTTGACCTCACTTAAGACATAGCATTGTAACTGGTGAGAGTTGGTGGTGGTCATTGCACAATTCGGCACACAAGAATGATTGAAGCGTGAGGCATGTGCGAAACAGCCTTGACGGTCTGAGCCTTTGATCGTGAAGTTGTTGGAGAAGTACCGGATTGAGAGCTTGTCATGTCGATTGCTTGGACAAGAGTCGTCGATTGGGAGGCTCTTGAACTGTGTTTGTGCAGCTGGAATGAGTTGCGAAAAAGCGTGCTGAATGTCCTGCTCAGATATCTGCACACTAGGCAAGTCGATCAGGAGGAGAGCATCTTCGACCAAGATTCGTGTGCCAGGAAGGATGGGAATGAGAGCGAAGGCTCCATTTCCTTTCCCAGTTACGGGCTTGATATTGTAGTATTCTCCTTTGCCTTCCGCTGTCGTACGTCAATTGAATAATTTGGGTACTCTTAGCGGTTGGAGCATACCTCTAGTTCCATCTCTCGAAATGATGTCAGTTCGTGCCATGGTGAGAGTGTGCAAGTCTCGTGAACGGGTATCGATTTCCCGTTTCTTTTCACGGGAGGAGAAGGTTGGTTTGGAGAAACTCTTGCTAAACATAGAGCAAACTGGGCCGTTTGTCCATCCGGGCCGCTCATCCCATTGAGCATGAGTTTGTCCAAGTGTGGGCTGTTCAGGCCAGAGACATTGACTCACGAGAGCGGTATCGGCGTCAAGCTTGGTGATGATCTTGGTGAGTGAATGAGTGAATGGCGAAAAGGTGGGGTTGGGCGTGATAGAATTGAAAGAGATACAGTCATCGTATCATTAGACGCAGGATGTATCAAGCAGACTTAGGGAATCTGCATAGCAGTCTCCGCTTCGAAGGTGGATCCTTCACGGCAGTGCTCAAATGCAATGGAAGCCCTTCTGGTAACCCGTCCTCCCACAGTAATTTCATGATGAAAAACCACTTCTGCCATAAGGAGGCAAGCTAGCTTCCTGTTTTAGACCCAGCTTGTCAAAACGTGCTACATCTTTGACAAATTCGGGCATGGTGGATTGAAGAGGCTTAACTCAGAGGGAAGGGAAGTCAGGCTGCACATGGAAAGGCTCCGTGGTTCTGTAGGCGGCTGCTGACCAGACTCTCATTATGCTTGGACCAATTATCCACAGTGGCCAAACTCTGCGCATTATGTTGTGTTCTGGCTCTTTTCGGCGTCGACCTGCCGTCTCGTCCAGTTTCAGATGATCATTTTCCGGGGCCGTACGTACAGCATCTATACGCATCGGAGTAGAACGCTCATAGGAGCGGACCTCTCGCTTGCCTGTTCCTTTTCTCTCTACCAGGTTGGCTGCATACCCTGCCAGGCTATGGGTCATAAGCGTCGCACTCTACTCCAATGTGTCGAGACGCTCTATCATTCACGCAAACTCCTTATTGATGACCTTCCCTTAAATCTCTTGAACAGAGCCCATCACTCGCTCCAGCCTCTCCGCCATCATCCTCCTGCTTCTTCTGTCATCCCCCCAGTCCCGATCGGCACCGGCAACTACCTCAACCTTCCCGATCTTCAATCCAGTCCAGCTATTGGTGAACGCTTGCACCATGCCCTCATCGTCGAAGTCTACTTCCAATACTTTCAACCCTGGCAGGAACTCCATAACTGTATTTTTCATTTCCTCAACTTCCCCGCCTCTGACACTCAAATGTAACCTTTCAATGTGCGCGACCTGCCACGGCTCCATCCAAGTCGTCAGCATGTTCCTTAGGTACTCGTCACAAGTCGTCAGCATATTCCTTAGATGCTCGTCATCGACGTCGAAACTGTAGAGTTTGAAGGGAAGAGCTCTTGCCTCGCCATAGATTCGTCGACATGATCGCAGGAGGCCGTCAACGCTCAGCGAGGAGTCTGCATGGAATTTCTTTAAGCCCTCATTCGCAGTGGGTAATCCGTATCGCTTCTCCAACCCCTCGCGGTGTACTACGCAGCTCGGACAGCCACGCGGATGATGTGGAATGAACGCGGAATATTCTTGGCAGCGACTAGAGGCGTAGCGTTGTTGGATCATGTCTCTTCGAGGGTTGGAGACACAAGCTGCGTGCTGCATGAACCAGCTGGGAAGGAGGAAGTTCTCCGTTTCTGGTGGAGGGAGATGAGGGAGTTGACCATATGAGTTGAAGTACATAACTGGAATGTTAGCTTCCAGCTTCTTTGAGAGCGCATATCGAG
Source organism: Ramularia endophylla (assembly GCA_002116395.1). Taxonomy (NCBI): domain Eukaryota; kingdom Fungi; phylum Ascomycota; class Dothideomycetes; order Mycosphaerellales; family Mycosphaerellaceae; genus Ramularia; species Ramularia endophylla. The sequence goes on along the minus strand of KZ110033.1, from coordinate 56,235 downwards.
TCTGGAAAGAGGACGGGCTACGACAGGTGGAATAGGTCAACTTTTGGTACTCTGTGGGGAACGTGAAGTCTGGTTCGCTTGGTGGAACTCCATTGGATGCATTTCGGGTAATTGTGCGAGTGGAGAGTTCGATAAGAGGATTCTCGGAAGCAGTACAAGACCGGAGGACAACATGGACAGAGCCCGCGCCGAGAGCTTGAAGGAGCTTTGTTCAGCTTTCTGTTGACTTTGGATACTGGAGAGGATGTACCTGCCGTATTCGTAGATGACTTGGCGTATTTCGGCCGGGAGACGGAAAAGATGGGATTGGAATTGGTTCTGGGCTTGAGGAGTTTTTATCTCGATGCCGATGGTACGTGGTGGAAGAACCATCCGTTTTATCGTGGTTGTTATGCGCCTATGCGCTGCGGCATTCAAACCGTCCATGTTGGACTTGTGTTGGACTTGTGTTGGGTCGAGGATAGCTTAGATTGGGAGATCGGTGCGAGTGATTACTACTGATAAGTATTGACAGACATCTGGTAAGATCAACCGCGTGTAATGCAAGCAATGAGAACGTCCTTGATGATGTTGAGAAGCAACAGATCCATCATGGACACCAGCTGAAGTTCAGGGAAAGTGGGGCAGCCTCGGCTCGACCCGCACTTTTCGCCTGGCACATCAATTTCGACGTCCTCCTCCTTCACCACCACCGCCCTCATTCCCTCCACCACCACACCACAATCATGGGCGTCGCATTCGATTACGCGCCAGAGCGGCCGGAAAACATTGACCAGATCCTCAATGGACTGGACCGGTACAACCCGGAGACGACGACCATTTTCCAGGAATACGTGGCCCAGCAGTGCGCCGACCAGACCTACGACTGCTATGCCAACCTGGCTCTGTTGAAACTGTAAGCAAGACTCTCTTCACACATCAATAAAGCCCTCCTCTCATCCTGATGATCCAACCAAAAACGTTTCCTATTAGCTGAAGGCACTTGAACCTGCCGCAATGAAGCGAAACACATGTATTAGCTCTATCTGATTGCTTGAGATCTCCTCCAATTCATTGAACCAACCGCCGTCAAAGAACCATATCACTGACAAGATTCTCAATCAATACAGCTACCAATTTAACCCTCACCTAACGCGCGACGAAACAATCATCAACGTCCTCGTAAAGTCCCTCACAGTCTTCCCCTCCCCGGACTACTCCCTCGCTCTCTCCCTGCTACCACCTCACGTAACACTCGCAACACACACCACCGAACTCTCAGAAGCAGTCGCCAACCTTTCCGCCCTGCATTCTCACCTTAACAACGCCGAATACGCCGCGTTCTGGTCCACACTCGAATCCACCGACGAATACTCAGACCTTGTCGCTGATGTTCAAGGGTTCGAGGACACGATGCGGATACGCATTGCGGTGGTCGTATCACAGTGTATGCAGAGTGTGAGGACAAAGGACATGCAGAGCTGGTTGAATTTGAGCAATGAGGCGAAGTTCAAGCAGTTTGTGGGTGAGGTTTGTGGATGGAAGATTGAGGGAGAGAAGGTGGTTGTGCCGCTGAACAAGGAGAATGAGGCGAGGAGTGTGGTGCAGAGGGAGGATGTTAAGTTCAACCAGTTTGCGAGGTTGATTAAGAGGAGTTATGAGCAGCCTGCATAGATTGGGCTTGAGAGAGATGTCTGCTGCATTGAAAGGGAGCGCGGCGTTTTTGGGTGGCTGGGATGGTCAAAACTGTGATATCAGTTAGATTCACGATTTCATGTGCTATGAAGTGCACAATTGAAGCAAGAAGATAAAACTCTTCAAGCGCGGCTGATCGCTGGCGCTACCTCATCATTGTCGTCTTATCGTCTCATCTCATCTCTCCATCCTCGCATGTCATCGTCTCGTGCAACGTGCAACGTTCTCTCCCATCTACGTTGGCTTCCGATGACTAGCAGCCTCCTCCCACTGCACCCCAACCCACTCCTCCTTGAACCCCGTCCCACCACAATCCCTCTCACAAGTCCCCATCAAAATAGTCCCCCAATCCATCCCATCAAGTCCAACTTCCTCCCTCTCCAACTCCATAATCAATCCCGGCGTTACCTGCAATTCGAACACCCTGTTACCTCCACAACTACATCTCGGCATTCCCTTGGCTCCAACTTTCCCTTCTGTCGAGAACATCTTTCCCACAGCATCCGTTTTTGAGTAGAGAAGTGGTTGTCCAGCGTATTCGTAGCGCAACACCTGCTCTGGATTTTGAGAAAGGCGATCGGCGAACTTCTGGAAGGTCTTGTCCATGCTGCTTTCGAAGGCGTCTTTTACACCCATGCCGCCTTCTGTGGAGGTGTCGACTCGGACGTTGGTGGGTGCTTCGGTGGGTGTTGGGTCGATGTATTCTGATGCTGCGTCGAGGTGAGAGGAAGGATAGGGTTTTGGGAAAGCTGAGGTGCTTGGCCAAGGCTCTGAGGGCGCGGGTGCGGGTGCGGGTGTACTTGTTGAAGAGGTTGAGGAGATGCGAGCTTTGTCGGCGAATGTCTGTGGTAGTTCCTCCTTCGCCTTCTCGGTTTCTGGTGTAGGTCTCTGTGCTGGTTTCGCGGCGAGGGAAGAAGCGCTTGCGAATGGGTTCGCATTTGCGTTTCCACCACCACTAGCAAAGGGATTTCCACCCGCAAATGGGTTCGCTCCAGCTCCGCCGCTTGGCTTCACACCAAACAGTGCTTCGCCAACTCTAGCCTTTGGTTGCTCAACCTCTTCCTCTTTCTTCTCCTGACTCACAGCTTCCACCTTTCTCTCCCCAGCACCGGCCGCTACTCTGATTCCTCTGAAACCTCTCACACTCCCCTCTTTCCTCCTACACGTCTTCTCTCTGCAAGCCCAAAGATATAACCTCCTCTCATGGCCTGGGAATTGCTCCGGTAAGTCGGCGTTGAGCTGCATTAGTAGGCTCATGAGTTTGTTGCAGATTTTACACTTTGCTAGTTCTGCTGAGGGGAGGGTGCTGGGGTCTAACCATGTCTACACATGATCTGTTAGTGAGGAAATGGGTAAAGTTTGGGAGAGGAAAACCGCATACAGGATGTCCACCCAACTGGCTGAAGTCGTCGCTGGTAGGGATCGCAGAGGCATAGCCCAGGAGCACTTGGGTGCGGATGTCGCCTGAGCTGTCGGCGGAAGAGTCGGAGTCGTAGTCGGCCATTGTGGTTGCTGTTTGAGGGTGGGAAAGCTTGAGACGATGTTAGTTGGACAAAATCGGTCCGGCGATAAGCAGGCGATAAGGACGCCTAGGTACCTTTTGGAGAAAGTAACTGCACCTCGTTCTTTTCTCTCCGTAACAACATCATCACGTCTACTGATATCATATATCAGAGCGACTGGACCTTCATCATTTCCATCGTTCGGGCGGTCATAGAATTTCTTATCGCCATCACCCCACGAAAGACCTCAAAGATGGTTTGTTTCCCTCCATCTGTTCTCATTGCATGTCCAAAGCATCTCCAAACTCATCACCGCTTCTTAAACATCTCCCCCGCCCAACAAGCCTGGAACTGAGGAGTCGACTCTATTGCAATTCGGGATCGCAGACAATGTTCCACGACTTTGTCGGACTGCAGCGTCCTTAGCGAAGGATTCAGATCCTGCAGGCGTCGCGTGGGCTGTGCTCTAGCCTCTGCTATCTATACACTCGCTTGCGGCTGACAGCTGATCTACCTTATATCCTCCGGGGAGCGCCTCAGCTTACCCACGCTCTTCTTCCGCTCACCAGACTCTCGTTCCAGTCAAAACTCACATTTAATACCATAAAGACATTCCCTACACACAATGAAGCTCCTGACCTGTATTTCCATCGCATCATCGTTCGTCACTTCAGTTCTCGCTTCCGCTCTCCCTCAACAACAGCAACAACTACTCTCCAACAACCCAGCCATAGAGCCTTTCACCCCAGACTGGTTTCTCCTAAACCTCAAACATCAAGAACCAGTACACTCCAAAGCAATCTTCTACACCCATGGAGCTGGCGACGCAGCTCGTCATCTAGCATGCTCCGAGCCTTCTTCATACGTAACAATCTGGGATCTTTGGCCCGCTTCCTTCTACGATGCCACTCCTCGAGGCCCATACCACTCCGTCCATTCAAACCCAGAATTAAGAAGACAATTCTACACAAACATGTCTGAAGCCTACGCCAGTCTAGCTCGACAGCATGCGATTGTTATACATGCGAAAATGGACTTTGGAAACCCGCCTATGGATGGAATCTGGGGAATGACGGAGTTACCTGTGCTGGATTCAAGAACAGATGTGGTGGAAATCAAGAAGAGGAGTGTGGGTGGAGGTGCAATTGGAGCGTTGAGATTTTGGAGGAATGAGAGGCAGAAGCAGAAAGTTGCTGCTGCTATTGAGCGTGTTGATGGGCTGTTGGACAGGAAGAGGAGAATGATGCAGGACGTGAATGTTGCAAGACGCGAGGTGGATGGAGAGGGATCCTGTAAGTATTGGAATGAGGAGGAGAGGGGGATGTTGGAGGAGGTGGATCGGTTGTTTGGGTATAGTGGGATGTGACCCATCGATCTGCTGCCGGGAGCGTGACGATCTTTTGTCGACCATTTACCTCCCGATGGAACAGAATCCCAACAAGCTTGTTGTTGACCGTCCCATGTCAAGGCGGCGTTACAGCCTTCAGAATTTGGGCAGGTAAAGCACGCAGCATGACCGTAATTCCTGCGGACTCATGGTCAACTCCTTCTTCGCGACTACATTCTTCTTCAATTTCCCTGGCGTCTCTAGCAATATGGTCCATTCGATCAATAATCAGGTTTTCAGTCAACAGAGTCTCGAGGGTGCGGCTTCAAGCTCGTCGTCATCAACAGGAAGTGTAGAAGCAATTCGATGTGGAACATGCACTTGGTGAGCTGGGTGAGAGTCGAGTGAATGAATGATCTTCGGATCGATTATTATATCCCTTCCACAGGACATAGCCACACTTTAGTCTCAGATACGTGGAGTGGGGGCTGAGGTTATACTCATGGGTATGAAAGGTAGTCTTCGAAATGTTCGCTGATCCCCATACAGTTGGCGGCGCCTTACCCCAACCCTAACCCTAGCTCGACTTCGCGAAAAAAAGAAGGGGTCGGCCCGAGATGGTTTCCATCAAATGAAGAGTCAAATATTGATTGACTCTAAGCTAAACAAAAAGCTTAGCTTTGGCGCGTCGCCAAAACTTCCAAAGATCAGCATCAACATCAACATCACCATCACCGCTGAGGCCTACAATTCAAGTACGAGTGCTGGACGAGATACTTTCCCGCTTTACATGATGATCTCGCCAGGAGATAAGCTCTCGTCAGAGGCTCTCGAACAGAGCATTGGTTCGAATGCACGTACATCGATTGCCAATGTTTGTTCAACAGACTACATCTGACATACGGCAGGTCCACCAAATGGCGGAAAGGATCAAAGAATTAGAGAGGGAAAATGCAGAGCTCAGGCGATGTGGCAATGCTCACTCAATCAAAGATGCCACCAGCGTACCCTCTTTGCCGCCAGAGCTTTGGACTCGCATCTTTTCACTCATGGCTGATAGACGAGACGACATTGGAGCATGTCGCCTGGTTTCTCGTGCCTTTCGAGATCTCAGCTCGCCTTTTCTGATGACTTCGGTGGTCCTGTCAAAAGGTGAGTTATTCTCCCCAGCAGTCTTTCGCTTGTGGGTAATCAAGAATGCTTGATGGCACGACTGGTCACCGGGTCTCGCGAGTGCTACACTGACAACTGAAATTATACGCACAGATGTTCGCACTATTGACTGCCTTTACGACGTCATGAAACACCCCTTCTTCCGGAAGCACATCACCCATCTCATTTATGATGCAAGCTGGTTTGACAAAGATGCGGCTGCCAGCTTCGAAAGATATGAAGCCTCCATGCATGACTTCGAGAGACTAGCAAGGGGCCCTGGTCACTCATATGAGGTGGGCGACTATCAGCGACTCTGGGAACGTATCCATAAGACTCCTGCGCCATTGCGCCCAATCGGTCGCCATCCCAGGGCGCGGGACCGCGAAGATCTCAATTGGCAAATCACCCGCTCCTCTTTCCTTGACTTTGTACAATACGCTCAGCGATGGCTTGTCCAAGAAAGTATCGACCAGGACCCGATTCACCGTGTCGCGCTCAAGGCTTCGTTGGTTCGATTTCCAAAATTACGACATGTAGTATTTGGAGATTTCAGAAGTCAAGCAAGACATACGGATAGCAGCTATGAAGATCTAGTATTTCGATTGTTTGGGGCGATGTGCGAACCTGACGTTTTGTCATTTGAAGCCGGGAATGGTTGGGACGACTTGTGGCAGGTCTTGAAAACGATTGCAGCCTGCCCTGCCTCTGACATTCGGTCGATTTCCATCGGCGATAACCCCTGGGGTTTTCCTCTCGGCATCAAAGAATCCACCCCGGAGGAAATCAAGTCCCTCATCTACCCTGCGCTGCCGCTCCACAAGTTTCCTTTACAGCAATGGGACACAACCGACCTGGTGCCTTACAAGCGATTTTTCAGCCGCTTGCATGATCTCAAACTCCCGCTGCGTTTTGAAGAAGGCAAGGCCGATTCCAAGTTCAAACGTCTAGAACGAAGCATCGTACCCACAATCCTGTCCTGGTCGACCAGCAATCTTGTCCGGCTTACTCTCGTTTCAGCCAACTGCATAGACGAGAGTAATGATGGAGAATTTGCGCCATACATGAATTGCGACGGTCTCCTCGCTAAAACACTCTTCACGCTCCATTTTCGTTCTCTGCGTTGCCTGGACATACGTGGATGGTATTTTGAGGCGGATGATTTGGTCAAGTGGCTCGAGAGTCATGCTTCCACCCTAAAGCAGCTCCGCACAGTGGACAATATCATGGAGGGTTCAGTACCCGATTTTGCAGCACGGATAGGCAAAAACATGTCGCTTTCCGGTGTGGCCTATGCTAATCCCACGGAACGCCTATCGTGCACGCTCGAAGAATGGCGAGAGCCTCCAAATCCTGGGGATTTGGCCGAGGAGAAGGTGAGTCGGGATGCGGAATACCTTATGCTCTGTGGGAGGAGAAATGCCCTCTTCAAGGCAGACATCGAGGACTGGCGGAGGTTGGAAACATTCACGGAGTGATGAACAGAGATTGTCGACAAGTTCGCGGCTACGCCGAACATTGTTCATCTCTAAGTGATGCGTGTCCAGGATATGATACGAGGGTCCGCTCAATGTACAATGCTGCTCAGGGCGGTCAAGATGAGGATTCTTCAGTGATGTCAGACGGCCGTCTAGGTCTTTGAGCCTTTTGACGGGGCACTAAGCCAGTACAAAGGCATCTAGTACCTCTCAAGATAATGTCTCTATCGAGAGAGCGTCTTGGGGTTGTTTTCACAACTTCAATGAGAAGAGCTCCTCTCGAAGAACTCTCATTTCGACCGCTCTGATGTTGCTTATTGGCAGAGGGCACGGTTTATGCTAGCCTAAATCACCACCTTGACCTGCAACTCACTCGACCAGGCGCCGCCCTGAGTAACGCTCTCAAGCCCGGTGATGTACAGGGCATCATTATCGACGCTGAACTTGGCAGCCGAGCTGTCCACCATCTTGCCAGATCTCGAGACCTCCACTGATTTCGGAGCGGTGGCTCCAAAGCCGGCGATTGTGACATTAGCGAGAGGGCTGCTGTCAACGTAAAGTCCTGTAGCCTTCGCGTCAAGGGTGTTGTTCGCAAACGAGAATTGAACATCCTTGGTAGCAGGGACCACGAGAGAAATGCCATCATCCAAGAACAGCTCGCCGGAAGATTCACCATTCTGGTCAAGAGCAACAATCAGACTCCATGGATTCTTGCGCGAGGTTGCCGTGGTGTTGCCCGCTTTCTGAGTTGGGATGATGTATCCACCACGAATATGTATGGGCTGGTGCTCAAGTGGAGCCTGAAGAGTCTTGTTCTCGCCTGACTGGACATCCTCCTTCGCCAGAGTGTACCAGTCGTACCACTGAGTACCTTCCGCAACACCAGGGAAGACACCTTGCACAGTTGTTGCAAGTGGTGCGAGTACTGGTGTGATGAGCAGTGCGGGACCAGACATAAATTGTGTCTCCACAGCCGCGAGCGAGGCATCGTTAGGGAACTCCCACTGCAGTGCTGTGAAAACAGTAGCGCCGGCGGTGTGGGCCTTGTGGAAGAGCGTATATGAGTATGGCAGCAATGAATAGCGGATGTTCATAATAGTCTTGGTGGACTGCGCCGTGGTTTCCCAGCGAAAGGCTTCCTGTGGGATGGTATTACGGTTGTTGTGGTTCCGGTAAAAAGGGTACCAGGCGCTGAGTTGCATCCATCGAGTGCACAGCTCCAGGTCAGAGTTTCCGTTGAAGCCGCAGGTCTCGACACCGAAGTATGGGATACCTGCGATGGACATTTGCAAGGCCTCTGCGATTCCGAAGTACATGTTTCCCCATTTAGCATTCGTGTCTCCACCCCAGTGACCTGAGAAGGCGCCGCTGCCAGCAAAGGTGCTGCGTGAGACGTAAAAAGGCCGTCTGCCCTCATAGAGCGTCGTCAGAGCTTCGTACGTTGCCTTGCCAGAAGTGTACCCATAAAGGTTGTGCAGCTCGTACTCCGTCGATCGATACTCATCGTTGTGCAGTGCGTCTGGCGAAATGACGTTCCTGACGAGAGAGTGTCCAACAATACGGTTATAGATGTTGTATGGAGGGAATGTCAGATTTCGGACTCCAGCGGTTGGCAGTGTCCGAACGAGCACAGGTGTTGGTGTTGCCGTAGGAGTGGGGTAAGCAGCAGACTGGCTCGCAGCGGCTGCGCTTGCGGATGCTGCTTCAGTGGCATTCGTGACCTCGAATGCTTCTGGATATTCGTAGTCGACCGCCAGACTGGTGTTTGCATCTCCTGGAAGCGCGAATGGAACGTGGACAGGATTCATCGATAGCTGGCCAGTACCGCAGCTCCCGGTACAGAACGATGATGCATCCGAAATATCGAGCCAGAATCCATCATAGGGGATCAAATCATGGAACGCTTTGAGCTGCTCCGTCCAGAATGCCTTCGTTTGAGGGACAATGAAGTCAGGGAACGCGCTAAAGCCTGGCCACTGCACGCCAATGTAGGTGGAATCGTCCGTGTTCTTAATGTAGGCGTTGAGCGCTAGGCCTGCGTCGTACGTTGGATACGAATCGTTCTTGTTAGTTGGATTGGGAGCGTAAATGTTCGGGTCCAAGATGGGCATGTAGTATTGTCCTCCTGCGTGAAGCTTCGCTAGAAATTCTCTTCCTGCTGCGAGACCGTAAGGCTCCTCTGGAGATGGGTTTAATGTGAAATCGCGGTTCAACTTCAAGTAGTCCAAATCGTTCCTGAGAGCCAAAGATTAGTATGCTCTGAAGCGAACATGGCTGCCCGGTTGACTTACATAATACCTTCGACCTGAATGCCCTGTTCGGCGTATCCGTCCAGGATTCCCTGCAGGTCTGCCCATGAAGTGTAGCCCCATCTCACCTGGTGGAAACCCAGAGTCCAGTACGCCTGCATCACTGGCGTGCCCACGATGCCTGTGTGATATTGTGAGATCACCTCCTTTGGCGTGCTGCCACTCAGGAAGTAAAGATCAAAGCTGCCGCCGATCGTTCGGTACGTCAGTGACTGCGGTCTCAGCAGCCAGTCTTGGCCATGAGCATTTCTCGCATAAACACCATGGCTGGTACTGGATCCGTTGTTGTATCGCGTTTCAAGATACATGGGATGAGTGTCGTGGCTGTTGCTTCCAATGACCTGATCATTGGTGAGGTTGTAGACGTTCCACATAGTCTGTGTGTAGTCATTACTGAAACGGAAGCTGTTGATGTATGAAGCGAAACCATAGACATTGTAATCCGGCACCATGGCGGTGCTCAGTTCAAGGAATTGATCCTGAAAGACAAGCTTGTTGCCATAGGTGTTGAAGATCACCTCGCCGGTGGTCCTACGCGTGACTTTGAACTGAAAGCTCGGGTCATTGCTCCATTGGAATTCGAGATCGCTGTTGGTCTGGTCGCACCCTGCTTCCGCCTTTGGGAGAGGAGTCAGATCTTCTGACAGTATGTAGAGCGATTGGTTGGCCGGTGCAAGGTACTTGGGAAAGATCTTGACAGATAGTCTCTCCTTGCTTTGGTATTCGACTTTGAGAGAAAGATCCGCGATATCGTTACCATATGTCATGCATGCTGGGCCTGCAAGAGTCAGGTCTGCGGTGAACCCATTCTCTTCTTGCTTTGTGTTGGACGCCTTGTAACCAGGACAGACTGTTTGCGAATTGGGAGCTGACGTGTCCATGACATTTGGCGTGACCGAGGGCGCATAGCTGTAGCTAGACGCGAGAGTTGGGTTGTTTCCAGGCAGCGCTGGTGGTAGGTACGGCTTCTGTGCTTGCACAACGAAAGCCGGCAAGACGGCCAGCAGGATCTTGGTCGCGAACATCGTTGGTGCTGGTATGCGCTCTCGAAGTCCTGAGGAAAGCCGTAGCCACACGCTGAGGGAGCATGATCATACATAGTTAATACTGTCCGCACCATGACGTCTTTTGGTGATCTCAATCATAAATACTTATGGATTTCTGCCCCAATGCGGAAAAATTGAGGGTTAGAAGGCTAGCCGGGCTATGGTAGTGAGACGGTAGCACGGCAAGCACGGGTAGCAGAAAAGCAACCAAGATCGCCCATGTGCGGAGGTCCGTTTAAGCGTTTTGTCTGAAGACTGTGGACGATCTCCCCAGATTTTCACGACTTGGCCATAGGACATTATCGATGAACACCACTTGTGAAGAGTGTAGGATGTATCAATATTTGGTACGCCGTGGAAGAGAATAGCAGACGTCTAACGTCTCCAAGCTTTAATACAGCTCGAGAGCCAAAGAATGTTGAAAGACTTGGCAAGATCTTTGGATCAAACTACTGTCCGATGGCTTGTAGTTGTACCTGAGCCGATGATCTTGATTCTTATATTGACCTCGTGGCAGCTGGAGTGCGAAGACTCCAGCTGCGAGATCAAGTCCACGAAGTCACAGGCAATGAGAAGTGGATGTCAGATGAAATCAGGCCAGCCATCTTGTGATCACCACATCCCGCGGACGTCCATGTCGGACATGGCTCTGCTTTTCCAGGCCATGCAAACTCCTCGTTGGTTGGTATCGTGCTGGCGTTCCTGCGCTAATGTCAATAGCCAAATCGAGCTTCAGGAAGGGATATAGCAGGAGTCTGGACCACCTCGCAAACATTCTGAGTAGCTCTTGCTGCTTTGCCAAGAAGCAGTCATTGGTATCCTCGTCTTCTGCGGCCCGAGGCAGATCTGACTGATGGGCGTGCGTCATGATTTCCTCTTCGAGACACATTCGCGATCGATTTGAGTCCAGTCGGCAAATTTGTCCTTCGGTTCTGCACCTCCTCGTACGAAGACGAAGACACTCTCTGCAGACCACCTGCGTTCTACCATGCTGCCATACATAGTCCACAGGAACGTCCGCGGTCCGCCGGTCAGCGACTCGTAGTATCTCGTTTTCTTACCGGAGCAGAGCCGCATTGAAAAAGTCGAAGATACACTCAAAGACCTGTTAGGAAGTCTAGGTTGGTCGAGATCCACGATCCCTGGGATTACCCAATTCGACATCCCGGGAGAGTAGACTGTAGAGACACAGGTAGACGATATAATCTGTTAGCATTCGATCCTGGCATGGATATCAAGACTTACTGCTTTGACCTTTGCCAGTTTTCCACGAACGCAATGCCAGAATTCGAAAAATCTCCATCTGAGCCCACGCCTCCGACAAAATCCTCCTCAGCCCAGAAGTCTGTACTAGCCACTCCTGCAACGACATTGACCGAAGGAAGCTCGAATACTCAGAGTGCAGCAGCACAACTCGAACAGATATGTATCGATGCATGCACCGCTGTAAATGACCGCGACCTCCAATATGAGAACAATGATCTATATAAGGTCGTTACGCCGAACTTCCGTGCCCATTTCTGGAACTATCCTCATCCTCTTACGTTGACCGAGCACTCCCAAATGATGGCTCATACCATCCAGGAATACCCGACTTATCATGTGGCGGTCAGATCGTGTTCCTCCAATGTGGACGAGACTGAAGGCTCTGCAGTGGTGTATATGGAGCTTGAGATCACAGGTGCTCCGCCAGAGGTAAAGACGTATCTGATGAATGAGTTCAAGTGGAGGCGGGAAAGTGGGGTCTGGAGATGCTATCTTCATAATGGCATGAGAGGCGTTAGTGATTGGCATAGTGAATTTAACCTGTTGTAGTAGTGGTGATGAGTGAGAGAAAGGCATTGAACTGGTGGTTGTCCCTGCATCGACTGGCGTGGTATGGAATCTTGAGGAGCATAATGTACTTGAGCAGACCTCTTGGAAGAGAGTGTGTATTGTGCTGTAGCATTTGGCTGGTCCCTCAATTGCCATCTTCACATCTTGGTCTCCTGTTCCGGATCGTGTCCACGCGCCAGGTTCGGAATTGCTTGATGGAGACAGACCGCCCGCCCGCGAACTCGAACTTGCTGTGGTCTCTGCTGTTCTGGAGATGTTCACCATCTCACAATAGTCCATGTGGTGACAGGCTTCGAACAAGAAAGGACATCTTGATTCGGTGTTTGTGATGTTGTGGCGTGAGATGTGAGGTGACCAAAGACTTCGCATCCTGAGGTGGTCTCTCCACGCGATGCGGCCCAAGCTTCTTCATCAGCAACAACAGCTCGGCAGCTCCGACCGAGCATCATCCTCATCCCATCATCACCAACGCCGAAACACTCGAAGGACCCCGACCGAACATCCATTTGAGAAACCACCCCAAGATTTCGCTTCACAATGGCCGCAAGAATGTCTTCTTCGCTGCGTAGCATCACCAAGCAAACGTAAGGAAGATCTAGACATGCCAATATAGCTTCCATACTCACTCGCAGCAGGTCGAACACCCTCCGCTCCCCGATCACACAATCCATCGCCTCGCAAAACGCACGAAGAACTTTCCAGACGAGCAGCAGAATGATGCAGGACACCATTGTGACGCCCAAGAAGCCAATCGGCGCATTCAGAGGATCGTGAGTTAATTGCGGGCAATCTATTAAGGAGGACATACCGCTGATGATGGAAAATGGCAGGCTCTTTGGCTTTCTTTTGGGGACCGTCCTTGCAGGCGGCTCGCTGTACTACTACGTGGTTGACGAGTACAAGGTCTCGAACACGCTCTTGACCGAAGACATATACGTAAGAACACCCCTTCTTTTGAAGAAGAGCTTTGAATTTGATCTAATATGCTTTAGTCCCTCCAAGCTGCGGTGCAGAGGCTAGAAGGCTACGTGAAGAACCTCGAGCAAGAAGTCAAGAGCAAGAAGTGAAAGATGTCCGTAGAATTCTCATCGGACTGCTCACCAAACAAGGAAGTCTTTCATGGAAGATTTCGTTTCTTGTACAAATACTATATACCCCAAACGCAGATTGCTCACTTCATTTAAAGATCAAGCGCATGCATATGGCTGGATAACTGGCTCAAGTCGGTCCTCCATGCTCCAAAGACGCCGACTTGCTTTGTATCCCATTCCAACCTCCCCCACACAAGCCTAGATTTACTCCACGCGCCTACTCGACACTTTGCGAGACGACGTTCTTTGCGTCGGCAGCCTTCTCTGCTGCAATTTTCGCCAACTTATCAAGCTGTTCTCTCTTGAGTTGCCTGACATATCTGAATAGCAGGATGAACAGGAGCTCTACGCGCTCCTTGGTCATCATGAGGATTCCTTGCACGAGGAAACCTTTGAGCAGTTGTGGTGCGACACCCTTATACAACCCAAGGAGACCCTCACGCTCCACGATGTATTTCATCACATCGAGGAACCCTTTAAAAGGCTTACCAGCTCGTGCTGGAGGTGGCTTTGATTGCAGAGCGACCTTTGAGATGATCAAAGGTTGGGTGGCCATGGTAGCCATCATCTTGGAGAGCGAGCCGAGGACTGTACACGTATCAGCTGGGGCATCTTTCAGAGAACTTCTCGAACTCACGGAAAGCCTCGTGTGCTGCAAGCTTCAGCTTGTTGGGGAACAAGAGCGTTTGTAGTCTTGCATAAGCACCGTATGTGATAGATGGGTTGACAACCAACACCATGCTGGCCTTGATGCCCCTCCACAGGCCTGGAACACCCTCTGGACCGTCAATGATCTCCTTGGCGGTTGCAACCATGCCCTTCTTCTCAGACTTGAGTTGTGTCTGTTGTCGGGTAGTGACGACAGAAATAGGGATTGTGAATATTTGCGCCAGAGCACCCGCGATAGCACCCATTGCAAGCTCAACGACCGTACTGGCAGGCTTGTTGTCCTTCGATACCTTGGTCTGGTAGAGCGTGCGTACCATACTATAACAGTAGAAGTAGGCAAAGTTGGTGCTCACAACGCCAAGTAGACTGCCTGAGATACCTGTGAACAAGCCCGATAGACCTTCCTCCTCGATGATGTGCTGAATAGCATGCATGGTTCCGGTGTAGTGCACATGGCCGGGTGTGTCTGTGTGGGTATCCTTTTCGTTTCTCTTAACCTGCACTTGCAGTCGGGTCTTGACGATATCCAGCGGGTATACCAAGGCGTTCGCAACGAGAGCACCTGCAGAGCCGGCGAGCGCATTGCCCCATGGTGGAAGCTCTTGCTTTGATGCTGCAGGCGCCATTATGATATGTGACCTCGTTCTCGTCCTGTATCAATCTTCCACTTCAAATCCAAGTTGCGATAGCCGAGCTCCAGCAAGACCGAGGATGCAAGGGCGATATCGAGGCGTCGGTGGTCTTATGACGGTCCGTTCATAGACATCAGGTCGTACTGTGGATGGGTTATATGGATATTAAGCAAGGTGACCAGGTATGAGGACCGCTCACAAGCAGACAGACGAGAGTGCTGCCGTCTGTGTGCTGGGTTGGAAAGTGCACTGGACCTCGGCCGGTCATATCGAGGATCTTTCTCGGCAATCACACCCGACACTACTTTCGGACGTCACCGGGTCAATCACATGCATACACGCCAGCGCTTGTACGACTATATACCTGCACGTCCCCGCGACTTCATTGTTAGCCATTGGAATAGATCATCGCGATTCTGTCCCGCGCGGCTGGTGCTCGTCGGGAGCGGAGAGACAGTATGAGTCTCCCCAGCAAGGATCTGGAGGAGATGCGAGAAAATGTCGACCGTCTCGATACACAAGTTGCTCAGTCCAGCAGCCGAGAAGAGGCATTGGAACTCGCCATCAAAGCCGTGGAGATATCGATGAAGGCTCTGAGTCTTGTCAATGATCCAAGCGAGAAGGCCAAGTGTTCGACGCGAGCTAAGCAGCTCATGCGACAGGCCGAGAAGATCAAGCAGAGCGGAGAATGGAGGAGGTCAACTCCCCGTGTTCCAGCACTGTCGCCCCTGAGACCAGACCAGGTGAGATTGCTCAAGGCACCCGTCAACTCTCGTGAGCTTCCGAGGAAGGAAAACATTCTTTTGCTCAAAGCCGGCTATCTCAATGGCGTCAAGTTTCCGCCATGGGATGGTCCACCAAAGAACAGTGAGTTTGAGCGCAGACCGGGCGAGGATCTCTTCATGTACGTTTTCTTTGTCTCTTGTCTGCCACTCAGCACTAACATCCGAGAACCAAAGTGATGAACACTCCGAACTTTCACTGTCTGAATACCAGCAGGAAGTGCTGGATGACTGGCATCGGCCTACGGATGCGCTGCCACCACCATCCTGGTTCCCGGGCGACAGAAAAAACCTTGGACCTGTCATGAAAAACCTTGGAGACATCGATCTGGTTCAAGATGCCGCCACCGATTGCTCCGTGGTTGCTTCATTGTGCGCTGGTGTCGCTAGGATGAAGCGCGGCCATCCTCCTATACTGCAGTGCTACATTTCTCCCTACGATGCAGAGAGAAAGCGGCAGCTGATCTCCCCAAACGGCAAGTACATCGTATGCATGAACTTCAACGGTTGCTTTCGCAAAGTTGTCATTGATGATCGTCTTCCCACAAGCAACAAGAATCGTGTAATACACGTCGTGGACAGGAACAACCCAGGCTTGTTGTGGCCGGCACTCGTGGAAAAGGCGTATCTGAAAGTACGGGGAGGCTACGACTTCCCAGGCAGCAACAGTGGTACCGACATCTGGATCCTCACCGGATGGATTCCAGAGCAAGTTTTCTTTCAGGATATTGACCTGGAGCTGGACAAGTTCTGGGGAAGGATTGTGAAAGCCTTTGCGTTTGGCGACGTGCTCATTACCATGGGTACTGGCAAAATTTCAAGCAAGAGCGAGAGTGCCACTGGACTTGCAGGACAGCACGACTATGCAGTGCTTGACCTTCGAGAAGTGGATGGGCAGCGTCTCATGCTTATTAAAAACCCGTGGTTGGAAGGAAGTAGCTGGTACGGGAAATTCAAGGGCGTTGCGCAAGCTCAAAATCGGTCTGGTGAGGAGAACCTCATTGAATTGGACGATGAGCCTGTCGACTCACCCCGCGATTTACTCAACGACGACCACAACTTGAAACCGGGAACGTTCTGGATGGACCTCGACAATGTGGTACAACACTTTGAATGCGTCTTCCTCAATTGGAACACCGGGCTCTTCACTCTCCGACAGGACGTTCACTTTGCATGGGACCTCCGAGAGGGTTCCGAGGACACGGATCAAGTCGCCCCTAGCAAGGACAGAGGGGGAGCATTCGCAAGCCTGCGTGATGTCCCGCAATTCACAGTGACCGCCAGTCAGGGCGGCACTATTTGGGTGCTTCTCTGGCGTCACTTCCAAAACTACATTCCAAGAGATGCCCCTGATGAGGAGATCGATAGCGGTCGGAAGTTCATCGATCTCGAGGGCTATCTTTCACTTGCAGTATTTGCCTCAAGTGGACGAAAGGTGACGCTCATAGAGCGGTATTTGCAAAAGAACCTCTTCGCCGACACACCACAAACACTGCTGAAGATGGAATGTGAGGCAAACAAAGTCTACACCATTGTTCCTCTTGAGCAGGACTTGAATGCGTCACTACACCACTTCACGATATCAGCTTTCAGCAATGCGACATTCCAAGTGGCAGAGGCGACGCCACGTTATCCGTATGAAAATTCACTTCCCGGAGAATGGACTCAGGACACAGCAGGCGGAACACCTTCATCTGCAACATACTTTGACAATCCACAGTACGCCATTTTTGTCCCATACAAGACCAGCATCAGCTTACTGCTGGAAACCAATGACGTCAAATTGAATGTGCACGTCAAACTGCTACACAGCAACGGCAAACGTCTCTTCCAGTTGGGCAAGAAGGACATCATTGTCGATAGCAAGGATTATCGACCAAGTTGCTGTCTGGCTGAGGTTGCCGAACTCGATGCTGGGAATTACACCATCATCTGCAGCACATTTGAGCCTCAGCAGCTGGGCGATTTCACTCTGCGAATCGACTCATCACAACCCATCACTGCCACGAAGCTTCCTCGCGATCATGCAGGCAGAATTCGACAAGACCTCAGCATCGTCGGCTTCAAGCAAGGCGAGAGCAAAATGGCTGCACCGTTCGTTCCGCGCTGTCTGATGAACTTCTACGCTATCGTGAAGCAATACGATCAACAACAGCGCTCCTCTTCCTCCAACACTCCAATGCAGCCACGGAACTCAAATCACACGCACATCCGTCTGAGCGTGGAGATGGGCCGAGGACCTGAGCGACATGTGCTGATTGCTTCTAATGGAGGAGCTCACGCCGATAGTTCGGACTTGGTGCGGACGAATCCTTTGGATTTGGGGCCGGACTTCAGGAGGTATAGACATCAGGAGTGTTGGCTAGTGTTGGATCGGATGTATGTGAGTCCAGAGACGCAAGAGGAGAGATTCTCGGTGGAACTTTATGTGGATCGGCCGGAGGCGGTTGATGTCGGTGTTTGGAGGGCTTGGGACAGTTGATCATGGGTTGGACGTTTCTGTCATTAGCGAGGCGCTGGGGAGGAATCTGCTTTTACAAAAGATGGGCAGGCGATGGAGTGTGTTGAGGAGGGCCAGGAGATGTAGTATTGTACTCGAGTTAGCTTCACGTGCAACCTGGTTGTCTTTCTTCGAAGTCCTTGCATGTGACGAGGTTCTTCACGTGGTGTTGTTTCAGCTGCAAGGCTGAGGGTATTGTGACCCCTGGCCCTGGCCGCTTCGAGCGATCATGAGACGGGGAGTCTGCGGCGGTTCGTGGTGAATGTATTGGACCAGAACGCTTCGTGAAGTTGAGAGCTCTTGAACACGCGTTGCGGATGATAAGAATGAAGACTCTCCGCTGCGGATGGCGGAGTCATCTAGCTTGCACGCGACAGTGATCTTTCTCTTCTTCACTTGATATACTCAAGAGAAAGGACGTTCCATCGATATCGAAAGAGACCCCGACAAGTGAAGACTCGGCAAACTTCCGTAGCGGGGCCGACGTCACCAACGCTCGTGCTCGCTTCTCCAAGCAATCTGGAGGTGGAGCAGAGAACGTGTGGTCGAAGTTGCTCTTGAACTTGCTTTGACCTTGTCCAAACCACCAAACCGTTTGTCCGTCACCGCAGAACCTCTTTCCCCTGAACACGCTCCGATTCAAGCTCCCTGCAGAACTGCAGAAGCACCCCACCCACGGCCGGAAAAGGAGGGGATATCCCACACAAGAGCAGCTCTCCGCTGCAAAGAAGTTGTGAAGAGTCGCCAACATGGCTTTTGGCAAGGACAAGAAAGCGAACGAGGCGGCGGCAGCGGGCTCGGACACAGACACCTCATTCGTCTCCGCCAGCAACTCAGTAGTAGATGGCGATAACGACAGACCGCAGACCGCCTCCAGCAGCAAAGACGTGGCTGCCCTCCCCACAGATGGCCAAGTGCCCTCGGACACCAGCAAGTTGAAGACTTTCCTCGGAATCCTTAGACGCTTCATTGGCGTCACCGATATTGCAGCAGTGCGCTTCAGTCTTCCTGCGCAGCTGCTTGAGCCGATTCCCAACCTCGAGTATTGGCACTATCTCGACCGTCCAGAGACTTTTGCCGCCATCGGCGACAGCAATGATTCTGTTGAGCGAATGCTGGGCTGTCTACGATTCTGGTTCACAAAAGATTTGAAGTACGTCAAGGGAAAGCCATGCAAGCCCTACAACAGTGCTTTGGGCGAGTTCTTCCGCTGCACATGGGAAGTTGAAGGCGCCGAAGCCGCTAAGACTACGTCTGCGAAGCCCGTCAAGGTCAACTACCTCACCGAACAGACTTCTCACCACCCTCCCGTCTCCGCCTTCGTTTACGAGTGTCCCGAAAAGGGCGTTGAAGCCGTGGGCTACGATCAGCTCTCCGCCAAGTTCACTGGCACTTCCGTGAAAGTCACACCGGGTGTGCACAACCGAGGCATCTTCATCAGGCTCCGCAAACGCGATAACGAAGAGTACCAACTCACCCACCCAGCAGCTTTCCTCGGTGGTTTCCTTCGCGGGAACCTCTACATCACAGTCGCGGATACATGCTATGTGACTTGCAAAAAGACGGGCTTGAAGACAATTTTGCATTACTTGGAGGAAGGATACTTTGGCAAAACACAGAATAAAGTGGAAGGCATCGTCTACAAGCCTGCAGACATCAACACAGATTCCATTTCAAGACTAAAAGACGTCCCATCGAAAGAGATTGTGGGCCGCATAGAAGGTGTTTGGACCGAGAAGATCTGGTTCTCTCGCGGAAACACAGAGTTCAAGAAGACGAAAGAGGCGGATCGAATTTTGTTGATGGATGTCACTCCTCTGCTACCCATCACAAAGCAGTGTCCGCCAGAGGAACATCAACTTCCAAATGAGAGCAGGAAGTTCTGGGGACCTGTAACGGAGTCTATCCAGAGCAAGCAGTTTGGACAAGCCACAACGAGAAAGCAGGAGTTGGAGGAAAGGCAGCGAGAACGTGCTGCTGAGCGGGCGGCGCAGAATAAGGAGTGGAAGCCGAGGTTTTTCACGACTGTTACTGAGGGTGATGGGAGGCCGATCGTCAGTTCAGAGGGTAAAGCTGCGATGGATGGATTGCAGAAGGGAGAGTATAGGCTCGAGGAACCGGCAGAGTATGGTGCTCTTTGACGGTCGTGAGCCGATATTCTTGATTGAGACGACAGGAGAGGGTTCCGGGAGGTGCATGGAGCGAGCAGACATGGTGTTGCATGGGAACGGCGCTAAGGTGAGAGCGGTAATGAAGGCTTTTTTCTTTGCGTTTTGCTGCTGCTGTAGGTGGCACGCTAGATGAGATGAGATGAGATGTTGTAGATACTGCGACAGTGGGTTGGGTTGGTTTTGTTGATGACTATCACGACCGTTTAGCAATACAGTTGGATTTTGATGTTTGTTTGACAGTATGTTGCTTCCTCTTTGCAGCAAGTTGTGACTGAGAAGTGTTCGCGCGAGAGCAGCTAGCCACGATCCCTGTCTTCTCGTGGGCATTCCATCAAATCTGGCATGCAATTGATTCCACTCCACGTTCGAAGCAAAAGCCCTATATGACATATATGCTCTGCAATGATCTTGGTTCACACACTCGCAGCAACCGAATCTTCTCCCTCCATGTGACAAACATCGCGCGGCACAGCTCCAGAAAGCAACGGAACGGTACTCTCTATCTCTGCGAGAAAGTCATATCTCATGCGATGGTAGGCCAGTAATGCAGGCATGTTGCTGTACTGAAGTGATTGAGCAGCAAAATCTCACAGCTGGAGAACACCCATCCTTCTGTTCATGACCAGGATCTGGCCTTCACCATCTTCGCCTCCAGCAGATATTTCAAGGTAGCCTCTGGTCTCAAAAGCACCAGTCGGACTAAGTCTTGCGCGTTCTGAGGAATCTCATCGTCCATTAGTGGTAATATCAGGCCGGCAACCTCGAGCATTCCCTCCGCTGGCGTTGGTGGCTCGAGGAGAGCCTTTGACTTGCGGGCAGCAATCGAGGCAGTGAGCGCCTCTTGGAAGGTCGGGACTTTCTCCCTCTTGCGAGGCGACTCTGGCACGCGTGTCACAACGTCGTTCAGCAGCTTTTGGACTTGGATCTTGTTCTTGCTCTGAATGTCTTGCTCCTCCGCGCTTTTCGCTTCGTGCCAGTCTTCCCACACAACAGTCAAGTCTTTCAGTCCTCGAAATTTCAGCAACAGCCCTATCTAAAGAGTCGCAGCAGTCAGCATATGAACACAAGCTTGGACATTTTCGATCAGCTTACCACGAATGTTCTGGCTAAGTCCGCGTCTGTGAAAGAGTCGCTCCACAGGGCCTTTCCTTCAAAGCCAATGTCGCTGTCAACATTGCCGCCAATGCTAGCTGGACATATGCGAACAGACACCCGGACCAGTTTCGGCAAAAGGAGTGTGAGAGCATCCGCACCACAGCAAGCCCACGACGACAGTTTGATCTCTTTAATGTGCTGCAGCACTTGGCGGTCCACAGACCGAGAATGACCCATACATTCATGGAGAATCCTGGCATCATCGCAGGCGATCAGCTTGCTAGCAGTCCAGATCTCGACAGCTTCATAAAAGAACTGTTTGTTGATGGAAAGCAAGTGACCGACGCTGCTTTCTGGGAACTCCACAGGCTAGGTATAGTCAGTTGGCGCAAAGCGCGAAGTTGGTAAGTTCGTACCAGATATTGCTTCTTCTCCCGCTTCTTTCGAGACTTCTCTGTCACGAGCCAGCGCGAACGCGACTGAACTTTGACGACCCTCCGCTCTCCGTAGAGCAAGCTGTACACCATGACACGGAGCTCGTATGGCAGGTCGAAGAAGCGGAACCAGACAAAGGCCATGGTCGAAGTGTGGCGAATGTAAGTTGACGATGCGTGAGCGGTGTGAGGAATGAGCCTTGCGAACGCCAATGTGCCTGCTATGGCGGGCAAGTGGTTCGGCTGGTCAGGTCGAGATTTGTCTTGTTGAGGACGATGATGGAATGAGGAGTGTTGCTGAGATAGAGGTTGAAATATCCTTCTGTCGCTCTTTCCTTGACATGCGAAAATCAGGCTGACGCGACCTCAACGCGCGACATATGAAAACGACGTGACATAATCTGAGCAGATGAGGAACCTACCATTTCGCTCTGCCATACTGTCTCTACCAGACCTTCCGCTGCTGGGAGGTAGGCGTCGTGGCTTTCCTTGTCTTCATCAGCGACTATTTTCATATGACTGCCGCTAAAACGACACATGTGCGTAGCCGACCTACACTGCTGCCTCGCGATCGCCAACTCCTCCCCTCCCGTTCCGGAGACTGTTAAATCGTCGACACGGTGAAGTATCGGAAAGCAGAGCCCATGGCCCATCCCGGTGGTTGAAGGAGTCAATGCCATCGACCTGTTGTGGATCACTCCAACACGCTGCGGAAAGACGGTGTAGGTGAGGTGCAGAGGTATTGCTGATGCCAGCAAGCCATCGTTTCCGAGATGCCTGTAATGCATGCAGGCGTCCATTCCTCACCAATCTATGACGCCAACAGACCGATCCAGGCATGCATGAACTCCAGTAGTTTCTTCGGGGATTAATATATTCAGTGGAGCACGATGCGCGCTCATCTCGACAACTGCCCAACCGCACACGATTCCGACGTCGAAGCTGCAAGAGCACAACGCCCCAAGCTACAACACCAGATCTTTTCTGCAGTCACACCTCAAGATCTACTCCCCGAGGTTCGCAGTCTCGTCAGCAGAACGGTATGACAACATGCCAGCGCCCTTGAATGACCTCGTCGCCAATGCATCAAGCAAACAGCTTCGGGGCTCACCATGTCAGACTAGATTGACACGATTCGGCATCCCGGTGTGAGATCTTGATAGACATCGTTCGGCTCGCCTTTTTGGATGGCGCTTCCACGACTCGGCGTTCCGGTCCGAGGACTCCCTGGCCGCGATGGGTAGGTCTTTGAATAGGTCTCTGCATCTTTGGACCCAGTGCGATGTCGACGGCATAGGTGTGGATGCCATCCAGAGATGATGCCTGGCACGGGGCTGAAATCTCACGCGCTTGTGTGTGACAGATGCACCTCAAATGGAGGGTAGTGGCCTTGCGATGAATTGTTTGCTCGCCTGCGTGCATGTGCTGATGTCTGCCCTGTTTTAGATTCTGGTAGCAGTGGCTCGATCGTGTCGCCGTACTCGCACAGCTCCGAGATCGTGTATGACCCGGCTGTAACTGCAGCGCGTGTGCATCGGAGAGTCCTAGGCGAGACGAGTGTCAGATCAGAAACGGCCCTTGCAGTCCCCTGCAGCCATGCAGGCAACGTGATGCTTGCGTGCGCCTGACGACGGTAGTTCAAGCGACTCGCTTCAAGTTCCAAGCGATGATGCTCACTCGCCTGAGACACAAAGCATGTTGGTGGACGCAGAAAGGAGATCTCCTTTCCGAGATGTCGAAAAGCATCCCAGGACTTGACGTGAAGAAGCTCTTCATAGCTTTCCTCGACATGCTTTTGAGGTTGAGATATGATCCAGAGATCGGGACATGAAAATATCAGATTCGGTAGGATCTGGAGCCAAGATGATAAGATCATCAAGCAGGAACTACGAACGCCATTCGCTTGCACCTTAGATTTCGATCCGAAGAGCTCTCGGTTGGCAGTCGGTCCAAGCCGGTCCAAGCCGGTACGCCCAGATCGGGTTTACCTAGAACCTAAAAGTTTTGAGATCGGGGGATGAGATCTCGCGAACCCTGCACGCTTTTCTTGTCCTCTTCAAAAGTTCTAAATCCTTCTTCATCACACAAACTCGAGAACAGGCACTGCAGGAAATCAAGCCCCACCACCTGGACCGTTCCTGCACTGCTCCCTGTCGCACCACTTGTCTTCGCCATCCTTCCCGATTGAGAAGAGATTTCCGAACTGCAGCGTCTGCTGCACAGACTCCAATCATGCCCAAGGAAGTACAAAAGCGCGGACGGCGCATGAAGAGAAAAGCAGAAGATGTTCCCGAAGACTCTCGACCAGACGCCAGCTCCAAGCGACTAAAAGAGTCCGAAGAGAGCGCCATGCCTTCCTTCCAAGCAGATGATGACATGTCCGGAGCCTACCCACCAACTGAGAAAGTTTTCTTTGGCATGCTCGATGATGATGAACAGGAATACTTCAAACGTGCTGATGAGATGCTGGAACTGGACCAGTTTGGCGATGCCGAGGAGCGGAAGCTGTTTCTTGAGAGCGTCTATCGGGAAGCAGATGGCAAAGAATTGAAAATTGCCCACAGTCAATCCTGCTCACGATTACTGGAGCGTCTAATTCGAGTGTCAAATGCGGCCCAGCTCAAAAATCTGTTTCAAAAGTTCAGTGGAAAGTGAGTTGATGTTTGGGTGGCAAACTTTGATATCACGGCGTCATACTGACAATTTCACAGTTTTATGCACATGCTTTCACATCGATTTGCATCTCATTGCTGCGAAACACTCTTTACATATGCCGCACCGCTTGTCAGTGAAGAACTTGCTTCTGGGAAACGAAAAGACAGCTCCTCACTCCAAGATGCCAACGATGTCTACGTTTCTCTGGAAAACCTCTTCCTCTACACTCTTGCCGAATTGGAAGGAAACATTGGCTTCCTCTTGACCGATCGATACGCATCCCACGCACTTCGTGTCCTCCTTTTGGTGCTATCTGGAGAGCCTGTTTCCACTGGAGCGACCAAAAGTTTGCTCCATAGCAAACGAAAAGAAGGTATCCCGAGCGGTGGACCTGTCAAAGACAGCGAGCAACCCACGAAAGAGAAGCGTACTGTACCGAAATCATTCTCGACCGCACTCGAAAAGCTTATCAGGGACAGTGTTGCTGGTCTTGATACTGCTAATCTTCGAGCACTTGCGACCCACCCTTCCGCCAACCCCACACTGCAGCTTCTCCTCACACTTGAGCTTACCCATTATGGAAAACAACGTGCGAAAGAGGAAAAGTCGATTATCCGCACATTGCTTCCGGACGATCCATTCACTGCAGACTGTGAAAGTGCCGGGTTTATCAGTGGGTTGGTGTACGATCCGATCGGCGCCCATCTAGTGGAGAGGATCATCGAAAATGCTCCTGCAAAATTGTTCAAAAGCCTTTACAGCAACTTCTTCAGAGAGCGCCTGGCTTCTCACGCCAAAAATGAAGTTGCAACGTACGTTGTCTGTCGTATACTCGGCCGACTCGGATATGACGATCTTCTCGAAGCACATGAAATGCTTCTTCCAGTTGTGCCAACTCTCTTGGAAAGGCAGTGGACTAGCTTGACACGCACTCTTATCGAGCGCTGCACTGTTCGCGAGATTGACACGCAAGCCATCGCCGTGACAATCGATCAAACTTACCAAGGACCCCAAGGATTCGATGTCAAGAAACTACTCCACCTGGACAACAAGGCAGAGACCAAGGGCGAAGCAGTGCGACCTGTCACTGGAGAGGATGCATTCTTATCCCGCCCAGGTGGGCCCAACAAAGTCCATTTCAACATCCTCGCACAAGCCATGCTCATCGTGCCTGGTTCGCTTAGTGCCTTGATCCTGGACTCTGTGATCTCACTGGAGACACCCACACTTATCAACATGGCACAAGATCATGTCGTTTCCCGCACACTTCAACAAGCATGCACATCGAAGAATGCCTCGATGATTCAGCGCCGCAAACTCGTCCAGCGCTTCTACGGCAATTTCGGCGAAATGTCCTTGGACAAATCGGCATCTCGCGTCGTAGACTGCATCTGGGAGGGTACGCATGGGCTCGCCTTCATTCGGGAGCGCATCGCGGAAGAGCTGTTCGAAAACGAGGCGGCCCTGCGTGATTCTCCAAGCGGCCGAGCGGTCTGGAAGAACTGGAAGATGGATTTGTACAAACGCAAGAGAGGAGAGTGGGTCACTCAGAGCAGGAATAAAGCCGGTAATGATGGCTTCCAAAGCTTCTCTGAGTTGGACCAAGTTTCCGGGAAGAACGCGCCAGTTGGGAGCAAGACTCCATTGCAGATGGCACGCGAGCGGCACGCAGCTAACAAGGCGAAGAAAGCGAAGGACGAAAGCGCCAGAGGTCGGACGATGGCGAGGAGCAATGACACGAGCGCGACTGGCTCTAACAGGACTGTTGCGACTGTTGCCACTGCAGCAAAGGGATGATTGATGCGTTGGCAGAGAAGGTCTCATTGACAGCACAATATGGTGGTGTGTTGGACAAGTCGCGAGTAATTCGATGACCGAGATCGGCGGATGGACGACGTCATGGAGAGGCTTTGTGGTGGAAACTTTTCTTTCATCCTCAGGCGCACGAGCACTCATCATGGTGTTACAGGGATGACTACTGGCGTATAACGATTTTTATACCATCGCTTACAGCCTGCTAGATTGTCATTACATCAGGTCCGTTTCTTTTTACACTCACCAGACTCAAGCCTCCAATTCGTTTAAACACCCCTTTTTCAATTCATCTTGTAACAATATGGCTGCTATTGCAAACGGAACTTCAGGCTATCATGCTGTTTCGAACGGCCCGAAACCATTGCGGCGGGCAGAAGAGGCAGAAGATGTAAGTATAGAATGTAGACACAGTAGACAGTCCATACTAACAATGACTCTCGCAGCTCCTAACAGCCGTCCAAAAGTTGATTACATCTTTCATTCACGACGCCGATGAGAATGCATTCACAAAATCGGCTGGCATCGGCACCAACCACCAAGATGGAGCAATCCAACGGTCCGTACTCGTGGACCAAAAGACTCCAGCCCAATTGAAGAAAGTTCTCCCAACTACTCTCCCAAACGAACCTCAAGGACGCGAAGCTTTCCTCTCGACAGTCTCAACTCTTCTCCAAAACAGCGTCAACACCTGGGACCAAGGCTTTTTAGACAAACTCTACAGCACCATAACTCCAGTCGGCCTTGCCTCAGACCTCGTGTTGTCGGCACTGAACACAAATTCCCATGTCTTTGCTGTGAGTCCCGCTCTCACAATCATCGAAAAGAGCACAGCGCGGCAGCTGGCGAATATGTTCGGTTTCCAAGGACCTTGGGCTGGAGGCGTAAGTCAGCCAGGAGGATCGGCGGCAAACGCCATGTCGATGATCGTTGCAAGGAATTGTTTGTTTCCTGAGACGAAGAGGGAAGGGTTGGGAGGAAGGAAGTTTGTGATCTTTACGAGTGGACATGGACATTATAGTGTTGAGAAGGCCGCGCAGATGTTTGGGTTTGGTAGTGATGCGGTTCGTGGGGTAGACATTGATGCCCAGGGATGTATGAAGGTTGATGCGCTGGAAAGCGGTATCGTAGAGGCGAAAGAGAAGGGAGAAGTCCCGTTTTATGTCAATGCCACTGCTGGGACAACAGTCTTAGGAAGCTTTGATCCACTGTAAGTTTGTCTTGTCTATTTGGAGGATTAAGGCTGATGCTGATTGTGACAGTAACGAGATCTCGGCCGTGTGCAAGAAGTATAACCTGTGGATGCATGTTGACGGATCCTGGGGTGCTCCGATAATCTTCTCTGACAAGCAGAAACATAAGCTTGCCGGGATCGAGAAGGCAGATACTATCTCTCTCTGTCCACACAAGATGCTCCAGGTCCCGCTTACCTGCTCATTCCTCCTGGGTAAGGACATCCGGGAATTCCACAAGGGCATGACACTCCCCGCTGGTTATCTTTTCCACACCTCGGACTCAGCAGAGGAGGAAGGTGATCAGTATCACGACCTCGCGGACTTGACACCACAATGCGGAAGACGACCAGATTCGCTGAAGATGGCGCTTAGCTGGGTATATCACGGGACGGAAGGATTCAGGGATGCGGTGGACAATGCCTTTGCAGCTGCGGCACATCTCGCGGGGCTGTTGGCTGGGAACGATAAATTTGAGCTGGTGAGCTCAAATCCGCCGCCTTGCTTGCAGGTCTGCTTTTACTATAAGAAAAGTGGGGACAAGGAGAGGAACAGCGAGGTTACGAGGAGGATAGTCGAGTACCTGACGCCCAGAGGGTTTATGACTGATTACGCTCCCGGTCCAGAGGGCAAGTTCTTCCGGGTTGTCGTAAATGGCGCTACAAGAGCCGAGACTGTTGAGGGATTGATGAAAGGCATTGAGCAGGCTGGAGAGGACCTGGGCATTCCTTGAAGGACGTGATGTTCCTGCTAGATGGGTTGAAATCGCACGGCATGTGCTGGATAATGCTGTATAGTGTGAGTGTAACGTTTCGGTTTGCTTGTCTTGTTGGGGTTTGAGATCATTTTGATGTTGATGTTCCATTGATGTTGTTGTTGGGGAGAGGAGTGCCAAAAGGTGCCTGCCCATACCTTGCACTTGGCACTAGCGCGGCGGGCGGAGCGACCTCCGCGGCGGCCTATACACCTCACCTGTGAAGGATCACAACCCAAATGATTTTTGTCGCGTACAGCAGCAGCAACTCATATCAAGTCGATTAAGCTATCCAAACCTCACCGCCCCGCCATTTCCGCCCCGTTGAGTACAATCCTTCACTCTTTGGACTCCCAACTCTTTCCACTCCGACTGAAGCAGCTTCTCTACCGCCGAAATGTCCTTCGGAGGGCAGACGCCGACTATCATCGTCTTGAAGTAATTTAGACCGGAAACACGCCTACCGTCTCAATATATACTGACGATGCTGCAGAGAGGGTACAGACCAGTCACAGGGCCGCGGACAGATCATTTCGAACATCAACGCATGCCTCGCAGTGCAGACGACAATCAAGAGCACACTCGGTCCCTATGGTGGTGATCTGCTGTTGGTAGACGAGAATGGCAACACAACCATCACCAACGATGGCGCTACCGTTATGAAGCTTCTCGACATTGTGCACCCAGCAGCGCGCATCCTTACAGACATTGCGCGCTCCCAGGATGCGGAAGTAGGAGATGGCACGACCTCAGTGGTTGTGCTAGCGGGAGAGGTGCTGAAGGAAGTGAAGGAGCATGTCGAACAGGGCGTCAGCAGCCAGACCATCATCAAGGGTCTGCGGAGAGCGGGCACGATGGCAGTGAACAAGATCAAGGAGATTGCCGTCAGCACCAAGGAGGGTAACCAGCGGGAAACTCTCCTCAAGCTGGCGGCTACGGCCATGAGCAGCAAGCTCATCCACCGCAATGCGGATTTCTTCACGAAGAGTGAGCAATCATGATGTTGAGATGAAGTTGTGTTTGGATGCTAACATGCTTGTTCACAGTGGTCGTCGATTCCGTACTCTCGCTCGACCAGGACGACCTCAACGAGAAGCTGATTGGCATCAAGAAGATTACCGGAGGTGCTCTCCAGGATTCACTCTTCGTCAACGGAGTTGCCTTCAAGAAGACCTTCTCATACGCCGGCTTCGAGCAGCAGCCCAAGTCATTCTCCAACCCGCAGATTGTGTGCTTGAATGTCGAGCTAGAGCTGAAGAGCGAAAAGGACAACGCCGAAGTCCGTGTTGAGCAAGTTTCGGAATACCAGGCCATTGTTGACGCCGAATGGCGCATCATCTACGACAAGATGGAGGCTCTGTACAAGACGGGAGCAAAGGTCGTTCTCTCCAAACTCCCCATTGGTGATCTCGCAACACAATACTTCGCCGACCGCGACGTCTTCTGCGCCGGCCGCGTCTCCGCCGATGACCTCGAGCGCGTCTGCCAGGCCACAGGCGCCACCATCCAGTCCACCTGCTCCGACATCAACCCCGAGCGCGACCTGGGAACATGCGCCAAGTTTGAAGAGCGTCAAATTGGGGGTGAGCGCTTCAACTTCTTCGAGGGCTGCCCTGCTGCCAAGACTTGCACACTGGTTCTCCGTGGCGGTGCTGAGCAGTTCATTGCCGAAGTTGAGCGCAGTCTACACGATGCCATCATGATCGTCAGACGCGCCATCAAGAACCAGACCATCGTTGCAGGTGGCGGTGCCTGCGAGATGGAGATCTCCGCCTACTTGCACAGCTTCGCAGACAAGAATGTTCCGCACAAGCAGCAAGCTATCATCAAGTCTTTCGCAAAAGCTCTCGAAGTGATCCCGCGCCAGCTCTGCGACAATGCTGGATTTGACGCAACAGATATCCTGAACAGATTGCGTGTGGAGCACCGCAAGGGCAATGTGTGGGCCGGTGTAGATTTCCAAAACGAGGGCATCAGAGATAACCTGGAGGCTTTCGTTTGGGAGCCCAGTCTTGTCAAGACCAATGCTATTATGGCGGCTGTGGAGGCGAGTTGCTTGATCTTGAGTGTTGATGAGACTATCAAGAACCAGGAGAGCCAGCAACCTCAGGGTCCTTCCAGAGGTTTGCCTCCAGGAGCTGCACAGAGAGCTATGAGGGGAAGAGGGAGAGGCATGCCTAGGAGGTAAAAAACTGATGATGAGTGATGTATGAAAGGAGATCAGGGCGAAGGAAAGGCTCTCCTTGCAGCAGAATCACTTCTCACCATCTAGAGAAGAGTGGGAGGGCAGCGTATGGCTAATACCTGTAGACGCGATGGGCATCTGAAAGGACACTAGCAACCTGCCCATCAGCAACGAGGATGAACGACCGAACAGGAGAGCGAAAAGCGCAGCGGACTGCCAGAGAAATCCTCTGTACATCTAAATGTGTATAGTATCGAGTCTCTCCCTTCCATCCGAACTTTGTGGTGTTTTGCTCACTCGATTTGCAGCATTCGACTCGCGCTTCATCAGCTGCGTTGTTGCGCCGTTGCCATTATTCGTAATTTGTCGGAGCGATTGCCCCAGTCCCAGAGAGCTACCAGGCACGAACGCAGTCAGCGAGTTGATGACTTCTTCCATGGTAGCACATGTGTATCTTGAACCCACTTTTCGACGTAATCCCTGCCTTTTCTCACTGTCAGCCCTAACAATTCCCACTGGACACGCCAAACATGCGCAGCAATGTGATCCTTGTCCTTTATGAGTATGGAATACCAAGGTAACCGTATGCTCGCATATGCCTCCCAACAACATTCCAGAAGGCGGCAACTCTTGTTAGCTACCCCTGGTCAGTCCCACTCACAAGCCCTAACATTTGCGGGCCTTTTACCACTCTTTCGCCGACTTGACGGTTGCGATGAAGATTGGAACGACACCTTCCCTGGTCAGTCTGCAGCTCAAGCCCTAAGACATATGGACCTTGGCCTGCAAATTGCTGTTTTCACAGGCGCGAGCTATGTACGATGAG
Organism: Ramularia endophylla; assembly: GCA_002116395.1. Taxonomy (NCBI): domain Eukaryota; kingdom Fungi; phylum Ascomycota; class Dothideomycetes; order Mycosphaerellales; family Mycosphaerellaceae; genus Ramularia; species Ramularia endophylla. The sequence goes on along the minus strand of KZ110033.1, from coordinate 25,073 downwards.
GTACAGGGTGCAGGTGTGGTGCCATTCAAGCGGCAAGCATGGTCCGCATTGTGTCCGTCTCCTCGCTCATTCGATAAGGGAGATGACGGAGCTTTCGCGGACGAGTGAAAGACTTATAAGGCCTCTTGTCCCATCCTTCATCGGCCTCATACTCAACTTTCAACAGATCATCTTACCAATACAACATGGTCGCCACGATCCGCAAATACAAGGCTGCAGCCGTCAACGCCGAGCCCGGCTGGCTCAATCTCGAGCTCTCTGTCCAAAAAACGATCCATTGGATAAACGAGGCTGGCAAGAATGGCGTGAAGCTGTTGGCCTTTCCTGAACTTTGTAAGGACAAATATCCCTATAATCATGCACTCACCTCTAACATACACTTCCAGGGATTCCTGGCTACCCTTACTGGATGTGGAAAGTCACCTACCAAGAGTCGCTTCCTCTCTTGAAGAAGTACCGTGAAAATAGTCTAAGATCTGATTCACCAGAGATGAACCGCATTCGCACAGCCGCCAAACAAAACTCCATGTTTGTCTCTCTGGGTTATTCCGAACTGGACCTTAACAGTCTCTACACTACTCAAGTCATGATTGATCCCTCTGGCACTGTGATCAACCACCGCCGCAAAATCCGCGCCACGCATGTCGAGCGCCTCGTTTTCGGTGACGGAACTGGCGACACTCTCAAGTCCGTCGTGGACACTGAGATCGGCCGCATCGGTCACTTGAATTGCTGGGAGAACATGAATCCTTTCTTGAAAGCGTACGCCGTGAGTCTTGGCGAGCAAGTCCACGTTGCTGCTTGGCCTCTGTACCCACATGCTTCGACTCTCACGTACCCGGACCCATACACAAACATCAGCGAAGCGAATTCCGATATCGTGACGCCAGCATATGCCATTGAAACGGGGAGCTTTACACTCGCCCCGTTCCAGACGATCTCTGCCGCTGGTGTGGCGTTGCAGACTCCTCCTGGAAAGACGCCTGAGGATCCGAGCGTTTACAATGGCAATACGAGAATCTACGGTCCAGACGGGCAGGCTTTGATTGCCAAACCTGCGGAAGATTTTGAAGGGTTGGTGTTTGTTGATGTGGATCTTGATGAAACACATTTATCGAAGGCGTTGAACGATTTTGGTGGTCATTATATGCGCCCTGACTTGATCAGATTGGTGGTGGACACTGATCGTAAGGATTCTGTGTCGAGAGTCAACGGGAATTTTCCAGAAGTCGTCAGTACGCTTGAGAGGGTTGGCTTAGACAAGCCGTTAGTGAGCGATGAGGATGAAGAGTAGGGATTAGGTTTACGCGAGTTACTGAATTGCAGTCTCCTCTCATCTGTGTTGCGATTGTGCTCTGGGCGGTACTTGATGTGTCGTTGTCTTCGAGCTATTGCATCAATAGACTGTGTTTAGGGTTAGGGTTGGGGTAAGCGCTGACGACCATTGGCAAAGCCTACAACGGAGTCGACACTATCTCATGGGACGGCAGCCTCACCATAGGTATAAGGATTATGCCTGCGTTTTTACGGGGTCTTATACAATATGATGCGGGAAATGGGGCGTATTCAACCTTGTCCTAGCAGACAATCAGCTTTCATGCTGCACATAGCGTTGGCTGAGCAACGCATTGTTGAGGTCGTGTCGATGGGAAGTTTGTGATATGTGGACTCGGACTGCCGTAGAGGCCAATCTGTCCGATGAATCGTTGCTTCAATTTAAAATTGAAATATCTCCCTCCATTCCAGACCACGATGGACGACATCAATCCCAGACCTTGAAATGAAATGCTTCGGCGGACGTGCATGCCACCAATCTCCAGGTGGGTGCTCATGCAATAGCTGGGTCAGACATACTCGAACACTGTTTGCCTGAACGTCAGCGTTGATGTCGAAGTCGCATGAAAGCTTCGCCGAGGGCGTATAGTCCATGTGTCAATTCGATGTCCGAATCGTTGAAAAGATTGTCGTCCAGCTTGTAAATTAGATCGTCCTGATGTCATCCATGCACTTGATAACAAGAGGTAAAGCTGTGGTGGTTGAATTCTTGGATTGAAGAAGCAAGGAAGGTGCAAAATTTAGCGCGCTTCCCAAATAGGAAATTCTCAGTCAAGTGAACGAAACTTACCATTTTGGCAGCGACACGAAGCCCAATGCAGCATGCGACATTTCTGCCATGAGATTCGAAGTGTGGGAGTGTCGTTGGACATGTGTTTTGCCGTCATGTGTGCAAAATGGGCAAAAAGAAAGCCACAAATACTCCAACACCTTTCTGACCATATCTCAACATCCGTATATCACAAAAATCATCCGAAGAGGCCAAAAGAAAGCTACGAGAGCAAAGAATTAGTCCCTCGACGCGGGATCGAACCGCGGGCCTCAAGATGACAGGTGAACCATTACAGTCTTGCGCTGGAGAGGGTGTTAGCAATTGCACACACGATGGGCATTGACTGGGGGAGTCTCTGTACCTCTTCCAGCTGAGCTATCGGGGGGCAGATCGTTGTTCAACAACGGATAGCTGAATTGATGAAGGTGGCAAAATTTAAAGTGTACATGTAGCTAGCAAAAGTTGTGCGCGGAGAAGAATTCCCTCCCCACTTCAGGCCTTAGTGCCTTGGCACTTCTACTTCCACTAACCATCGCCACCTTCTCCTCCATCGCACGTAACGTGTGACCCATCATCAAGTGCACAAAGCCGGACTTGTAAAACAATTCTCTACATACTGATGGGCAACGCAGTCAAATAGCCATGGAAGACTCAAGCGCATTAAGGTATTCAGGTCTCGAGACCTACAACCACAGTGGCGAAGATATCTGGATACTCCAATGCTCTGTGGTCGAACATTGAATTCTGTCTTCATTTGCTTCATTCACTTTGGCTTGGCTTCGGGTCGGGATCTACGGGAGCTAGTGTCTCCTTCCTCCTTTACGCACGACCCCACGATTGATGAACTACAGCAAAATTCCGTGTCCGCTCTGTCGGAGAGACGTGTTCCGACATGATCTGGCGCGACTCTTCCCGGGCTCAAACCTCGCGATCTCTGACACTTTTCGAAGCCGAATTTATCAAAGAAAAAGTCTTCTGCAATGTAGTCATCTGTCGTGACGAGGCCAACGGCATCTGATAGTCCTCGACTTAGATCCAAAGCTGTCGCTATAAGGATGGTTCAATGTGGCTTTCCGACCTTCCTGCCACCGGTCGAACTACCACGGCTCCAAAGATATTTACGAGAACATCCTCCTTCAAAGCCCTTCCATCGAGCTCTGTATTCGGCAAGGAGAGACAAGTGAGACTTCTCGTCTGCAATGACCCACAAAGTGAGTCTCAGAACTGTCCACTTCCTGACTCACGAACAAATCTCTACCTCTCCTTCCTCTTAACCCTTCAATAACAACAACAATAGCACACCACTCTCACCATCACAAGTCTTCAACGAAACAAGATGTTGGACCGTGATAGCTTCGAGGCCGCGCCTCCTTCACAGTTCCTTGCTTTGCCTGCATCAGATCAGAGGCAAAAGCTGAGACGACGCCGAGAGATTGAGACAACTTGGCAGTGCGACATTCGAGAATGCATACCTGCGGAGATACGACCCAGACAGAACTTCGGTGGAAGAGGAACGAACAAGGCAAAGATTGGAGAGCAGGTAGAGGCGAAAGAGTGGTGGCAGTGGGGCATGGACTTTATGACCAAAGTTGGGAAGATTGCCTTCATGACAGCGGGCAAGTTGTCGTTCTCCCAAGATCTTATGACTCTGGAAGTCCAAGATCGTCAGAGAGGCACAGGTAAGATACTAATGGGCGGGAAGCATACTGGATAATTCAAGGATGTCTCGGGCTGCGCTAGGCTCAGATATCCAAGAATTGTGGAAGACATCACTAACGCTTCCACGTTTTAATCTTTAGGAAGTTTCCGTATGGTGGCAGAGATCGTTCAGCAAGATCTTGATCGTATCATGGGAGCTCTGCTAAAGGCCTTCAAAGACGGCAATCCCACCAGCGAAACGAATGATAGTGACGATGACGGCTCGGAAAATCAAGCGGGAGTTGAAGGCGACGAAGATCAATTTGACCCAGAAGAGAAGACGCAAGGCGGTCGAGGCAGCGTGCTTGTGAAGAGAGAGGTGCCAGACGGCCATGTCTCCTATCAACCACCAAAGCGTCAGAAACTGGCGCTATCCAGCAGCACCCCAGCAAAGGTTGCGGCTCTCCGTGGCAAGGCTATGCGGCGTGAACAAGAGTCCGCCAAATTGCAGTCAGAGGCTGCGAAGTTCAAGGCAGAGGCATACGAGCTCGAATCGAAATGGCTTCTGCAGAGCAGTGAATGAACCCTCGGCAGCACACATCCATCGATCGGAGTCACTTGGGCGCTTGATATGCTCCATCATCCAATGCAGAGGCTTCCCATGCCTTCTTGCAGTGGTGGCTTCGTTAAGAGAGCACTCTCGAGAAAGTTTCCTTCATTTCTAGGAGTAAAGTCCTTGTGGGCAGGTGGAAGTACGTGTGCAATATGATGATTTTGTCTCACACATGTAAGAACCATTGTAATCATGAGCTCGTGATTTGAGGTAGAGTTGTCAATGCTTCTCTTTGCCTCTGTGGCTCCCTGCCATGGCCATATTAGTCTATAAGCTTTCAGAAGCTCCTCATAACTTTGGCGTCGAAAGAGCATACTCAGACACAAGACTCTGGATTGGCAAAGGATACTTCTCTCAGAGAATCCTCAGCAAACCAACAGCTCTGAGCGATCGTTCCTCAGGGCTAAAAGATGAATCTCGGATCTGGCAATCTCCGCAGCGACCTTCCTTTTCGGTACTTTACCCACTAGTAAATGCACTACTACCATGCCGTCAACATCGACCTACATTCGCGTGGCATGAAACTACACGCGCGATGCCAAGGAGCTTGCGTTGGGAGTGTGCAACCAACGCTCGGATAGATGCAGCGAACACGCGAGACAAGAGTACCGACTGACTGGTACATACGCTGGCCGGCTACTCAACAACGAAACCCTCCTTCTCAGTAACCTGCCCACAATTACGGTGGATCCATATTAGCTTTGCATGAACACGTACGCGATCCTAGGATGGTTCTTTACAAGTTGCAGGTCCCCAGCGCCTGGAAAGATGTAACGAAAGGCGAGAGAAAGCTACCTCGTGGTTGTTAAACCTGCTTGTCGTTGTAATTCTGAGAGTACGAGCCCTTTGAAACATCCCTTTGAAATCCCGATACCTTATTGGGAACCTACTGTGCCGAATCCCTGCTTTGACAAAAGGCTGTAGCATTTCGTTACGCATTACAAGAGTGAAGTGACGGAAAGAGAACTTGCCAAGAGCAGGGTAGATTATGGCCGTTGAGAGTAGATGCGGCGGCATACTGGTGATTTCACTGCACGAGCAATGCAAGCCGCCAAGAAGTCTGCTGGTAAGCGCACGGAGCGGTGACCATATGCTTCCAAGGAGCCAGATGCTCGGAAGTGACAGGATGAACTCATCACTGGACCTTATACGTTCAGACGCAGGAGATGCAATATACGACCTTTGATCCTGCACGAAGGCCCGAAGGAGCAGTACAGTGCATTTAGGAGGACCTTTGCTTTCTTGCCAGAAGAAGCATCCCGCCACGATCCATCCACGAGGCTAAGGCTGTTGATACGAAAGCTTTTTGTTCCGGCTGTAGAGTAGAGTCAATACGAGAAGAGGGGCCAACGGTCGAAGGATTCCCCGCTACCTACACGCTCGCTATGGCTTGCTACAACCATTGTCGCTTGTTGTCGGCAGACTGCATGAGCAGAGAAGCCTCAGAGCTAGAGAGTTGGCCGCGACCTGTAGGGTTAGCTGTGCACCTGCAGTGCAGGTGGGGTCGACAGCCAAGCATAGGGCGTCCAGCCGATAGCAGTACCTTTGTACCTAGTCTGCGAGACGCCGTACTTTCATCCTCAAATGGCCGCCCAGCAGATGGTATGACGGTCTCATACCAGTGATGATCTGACCGAGGTGAACGTGGGTCGCCAAGATGAAGTCAATTGTACGGACGAAACATGATGGATTCGCCGGAGCTGTCAGCGAAAAGGAAGGTGAAGTTTGATCTGCGACCCGCAATTAGAAGCACGCTAAGGCTCAACTCACTAACCTATGTAGGAAATCCATGCACCTTCCGACCGCTGTGCGAGAAGGATTCGAAAATCTTCGCAAAACACCAACAACACGCTTCGCCAGAATAGTGAGCATTCACCGGCCATCTCTCGCTGATCAGTGTCGCATGGCTCTCGTCCAAGAGCTTATTCTGAAAAAAGAATCCCACAAGGGTCCCGCATGGCTCTCAGCCCTACTTGACTGCCCTGCCAGCTTACATAAAGGTGACTCTCAAATGCATACAGCGAACGACATCATCTTCCAGGCGACCAGCTCCCCGATCGATTGTGCGATGGACGTACGGGCCAGGCTCGCGGGGTTCCTCCTCAGCTTACGATTGGTCATCTTCAAGAACACACAGCTTGCCATGAACCATGTGCTCTTTCCATCACCAAGAAGTTCATCAAAGTTCCCATGTTTGAGTTTGCCGTCCGTATACTAGTCTTAGTGGTCGGGTCGTCGGCCGCAGAGTGCTTTAGACTGCCTCTAACTTATTGGGGCAACAACTTCTATATCCTGCAAACCAACCATTCAAGATGGCTTTTGGCTTTGGCGAATCGCAATGCACTCCACGATGTCATCTCCTCTCAAACACGGACCCGTACTCATCTTCATACTAAAGGCAAGCCTCCTGCATGTATGGAGATGGCTTGTCTTATTGATCCTATTCACACAAAGTCATAAGCCACTCCAAACACCAGTCAGATCTTTCTCATCAACGACAATCCGGCAGACCAGATATACACAGAACAAGGAAGACAAACTGTCTGAAGCATTGGATTACCAAACCTCAGCGCGACATCAGCAGGGCAGTGCCATATAACCGAGTCCGGGAACCAGATAGACGCCAGGCAGTATGAGTGCAGCCTATGCTATAAGTCAGAAGATGTTCGACGGAATCTATGGGGATCCATTTGCACTCTTGGTAAGTAGAAGTTCCCACCTCGTGTTCTGGATCCTGGTGACTTGCAATCCCACAGCACCAGCATTCCTCCGCATCTTCCATCTTCCATCTTCATGCTCCTTTTGCAGCCTACGGCCGACATCAGCATATTTCAAACTGGGTGGACACTTTCACTGACTGGCCTTAGCTCGACCCAGCTCTCTGTCCAAGCCCACACAAACGACAAAGAACGGCCAGCAGCAATTCTTCGAAGTCAAGCATGTCAGCATACTTCTACTCACCGCCCTGCTCCGATTTCAGCTTCAGCCCGCCGTTCCCCCCGCAGACGACAGCACCAGAAGAGCCGTACCAGATATTTGTCCCACCACCATTGGAACCACTTCCGGAGCACATGTTCAGCGGATCATCAGATCTCTTCTCGCACCCGGCCCAGACAGAGCCATATTACCAACAGCGGATAGAGCAACAACATTTGATGTACCCTACGACCTCTGTAGCAATGGATCAGTCGTACACAGAACCAATTGCAAACCAGTTCTTAGATTACTCAACAAGCTTCGACTTCCAGCCGAGTATCATGACACGAGATCCGTCAGCCATGCAAGCCCGCTATCTTTCGACCGACCAACCTGCCAGGAGAAGGGCAACACGCGCACAATCGCTGATCTCTAATGCAAGTTCAGCTCAGAGCCGGGACTTCTCAAGAGGTACTTCTCCAAGTGCCAGCGAAATGTCGAAATGGGGCACCAAGAACAGCAAGGGAAGCTGGTCATGCGCTTATCCAGGCTGCTCCTCTCGATCCACCTTCAATAGAGGCTGTGATCTCCGCAAACATTTCAAGAGGCACACAAAGTCTCTCTTTTGCCGACACGAGAGCTGTCCTCAGTCCGTGGAAGGTGGCTTTTCGAGCAAGAAAGATCGCTCTCGTCATGAGGCCAAGCATAATCCGGGTGTCGTATGCGAGTGGGACGGCTGTGAGCGACTTTTCAGCCGGCAAGACAACATGGTGAGTACCGGATTCCAGGTGTAGCACATTTGGATTTGAGATGCTGACTTCCATGTGTAGAAAGATCACGTTAGAAGAGTCCACAAGCGAAGAAGTTCGTAGCGGTGTGACGAATCTCCCATGCAGATACAACGTGTCAATCGCACAGAAACCCTTCTGCTGAGCTCAGCAGAGTCAGCGCCGAGCCCATTCTATGAGCATGTCTCTTGATGGTGAACCATCCAGCGGCTCTCATGCGAGTAGATAGCCACCATTGGCTTCACTCGTTGGGAGAGGAGGTGATGCCTCGGGCGAGCGTTAGACGAACTGCTCATAGCCGAGGCGACGAGTAGTCTGCACCGTGAACACTCTCGCAACAGATTCGCCGTCCCTACTTTGGAACATACACGAGAAGTTGGAACACCTCTCATTTGAAGGATAGCTCTACTTCGAGCTTGGTTTGATCAACAGTTATGCAGGAAGATCAGCATGTCAACTTTCCAATTTAGGAAATCGAGGTCCTTGTATGCGACCGGATTACCTTTTTAGGAAGTTGATCCATTATGAGGAAAATCCGCGACAGGCCACTGGAAGTTTGGGAAGATGCCTAGAGGCATGTGGTCGAGACAAGTGGAGGTCAGCGAGATATCCAGAAGAGCACCTCGATCGTGCTGTTTGTCATGAACACCTCCTGTTGTCGGCTGGCAGCGCCATCTTACAGCTCCGGCCCAAGCATGCATAGCCTCACGCATTTGCCACTGGCATGCCAGGTAATGAAGAATACGCACCAGTTCGCTCACTTGCCGAGACTCGACCATCTAATCAAACAGTACTGTCAGTATCAGGCTACGGAGCCTCTTTGCCTGTTTTGTCTTTCTGTATTCATGTGTGATGAAGGACCCAGAACTCAGCCCTGCATCAAGTCTGCAAGCCATATGCCGGAGATGTGTTTTGCCCTTGCCAGGACTGATGGCATCAGTCGGAGTGTCGAGCGGTATGAAGCATTGTGTCATTGGAAGAGGTGACGTGAAGCATTTGTCTCAGATCCTGGTATCCTTGGCATTGATCACCATGACAACCTTCGATCACAGACTTCCGTTTTCGTCATTCGAGACTCCACCGACAAGGACAATCATTTTGGCAGCAGGAATATCTCCAAAGACGAATACGTATGATGGCAAGGCTGCGGAGAGATATAGCAGAGAATGCCGATACGAAACAACAAATATCAACACCAACAGATACGGATACTTCACCTCCTCCAACTAGACGACGAAGACCGGCTCGATACATAATATCCGATGATTCTGACCTGGAAGAGTCGGAGCCTAGCACTCGACTAAAGCCGAAGACCGCAGCCACTACACAGAAGAAGAGAACTCAGGTCCGGTTGGCTCCTCTGAGAGCAGTACAACAGTCTCTCAGCGATCTTTCACTCGGAGAATTTGGAGATAAAGCGCAGAGTTTGGAGCAACAGAGGGGAGGAAGACGAGGAGCCACAGATAGAGGAAAGCCATTGGGAAGAAGAGTCAGGAGGCCGAGCCCGCCACCTGTAGACACAGAGCCTTGTGAAGATGTGGAAGAAGAAGACGTGGAGGAGAGCATTTGGTGTGGTTCAGCCAGCGACCTCGAAGAAGAGTCCGGAGGTGAATTGCCCAGTATGAAGAAGTTCTTCAAGACTTCTAGAAGACAACAAGAGCCGGTATCGAAGCTGCCTCCACTGGATCTATCGAAACAAATGAAGGCTCTCGCAATCTTTGACGATATGAGTGAGAAAAGACCCAGCAAAACCGCTCCCATCAAACCACCGGCAGCTTCAAGGATCGTCAACATATTCGACGATGAAGATGAGCAACTCCCAACCAAGAGATCTCGGTCCACACAGAACCAAAAGTCAAACGAGCCATCCCGACCAAGCAGCTCTTCAGACAAAGAGAATAACAATGGTATCATCCGATTCTCACCTCCCAGGAACCGCAACCCGATCAAGAGCCCAGAACCATTCGATCGACCCTCAACACCACCACCACAATCACCTTCGAAATCTCGCCTGAAGTCGCCTTCTAAGCCCAGGACCCGCATTCCAACACCACCACATCGACCCAGTCTGGACGCCTTTTGGACAGCCGGTGCCGTGAACGAATGGAACGATCAATACTCTCCTCGCAAGACCCTAAAATCTCCCCAAAAACCTCTCTTCCAGCCAGCATCGTCATCTTCACTATCGCCACCGGCATCACCTTCCAAACTCAAAAGTCCCAGCAAAGCAGAGACGGCCTCGAGAAAAGCCTTCATCAGTCGAAGAGAAGACTTGGCCAAATCTTTCCTTTCCGAATTAGACGACACAATTACACAAGGCCGTGTCGGAGCTCTAGCAGCCAGCACAGGCGGCGTCCAACTCATCTGGAGTAAGACTCTAACATCAACAGCCGGCAGAGCGAATTGGAGGCGGGAAACGACTAAGACCCGTGATCCCAAATCCTCCAATCCATCCCAAGTCCTGGTCTCAACGGAAAAACACTATGCCACCATCGAACTCGCTACGAAAGTCATCGATGACGAAGACCGCTTACTGAATGTTCTCGCGCATGAATTCTGTCATTTAGCGAATTTCATGGTGAGCGGGATTAAAGACCAACCACACGGGAAATCTTTCAAAGAATGGGGAGCAAAAGCTACCAAAGCTTTTGGGAAGAGAGGAGTAGAGGTTACGACTAAGCATAGTTATGCTATCGATTTCAAATATGTTTGGGTTTGTGGCGGGTGGGATGGATGTGGGACTGAGTTCAAGAGGCATTCCAAGAGTATCGATACGCAGAGACATCGCTGTGGTGTTTGTAAAGGCGATCTTGTTCAAGTGAAACCTGCGCCTCGGGGTGGTGGGAAAGGCAGCACGGCGGCTTTGATGCCTGGGAAGAAAGGCGAAAAACCTGCTGTTACGGGTTATGCTGCTTATGTGAAGCTTCATTTCGCAGGTGTTAAGAAGGGGTTGCCGGCGGGAAGTACTCATAAGGATGTCATGCAGGCTTTGAGCAAGAAGTATCAGGCTGAGAAAGCGGCAGGTGGGACAGCGTCCCCTCCTTCTGCCGAGGATCTTGCAGGCGTGGTGAAAGGACTTGAGACTGTGAAGTTGGGTGATAGTCGATTGCCAATAGAGCTGGAATGAGCACCGCTGACTCGAAAACCATCGCCCGCTTTATGATATGGAGACAGCCATAAAATCATTTGAAGGCATGCTCGCGTACCCATTCCTTTCTCCGGTCTAGTTGATGTTGAACTGAACTATTGTTACTGGAAAGGAAATTGAGTCAAGGTTGAAGAAAAGTAAATTGAAGAAAAGTAAAGCCAAAGGTAATTCAGTAGTGATACAGAGGTTTATTCATGCTCGGTTTCATCGTAAGCTCATGCCCTCATAATCATCGTGATCATATCTCTCTCTATCCTTCGTTCCGATAAGCTACTACTTCCGCCTTTTCGCCGCCTTGATCATAATTGCCGTTCATTCATCAACGCATCGCCTCAGTGCATCACTAGAACAGAGCGCCACCTAGCAGACCACCAGCCAGCAAGCCTCCGCCCAAAGCCAGCGGGAAGCCCATGCCACTACCACCGTAACCGTAACCGCGTCGGCCATAGCCATAACCTCCACCATAGCCGTATGGGTCTCCATACATGGGCCGGCTGTAAGGACCCACAGGTCGCGAGTACATGCCTGGCGCAGCGTACATGCCACTAGAGTAGGGGTTGTATGGGTTTCCGTAGCTGCCCAATCCCATGCCACCTCCGTAGCCTCCAGAAGCGTACGTTGGTTGCTTCGGCGGGGAGATGTACAGCTCCTTGCCGTCCTTATCTTTGCCGATGGGCTGCGGCTCCCCAGTCTGCATTGCCTTTGTCATGGCTTTACGAATACGCATGTGCTGTTCGTACATTCTCTGCTCCTCGGCTTCGCGAGCAGCGCGTTGTTGCTGGCGCTCTTCGTGGGTGGTTCCAGTGACCTTGTCCTTGAGCTTGCGGCCAAAGGAGCGGTTGGGATCTTTGCCTTTGCCTTTGCCCTCCGGACGTGGTGGTAGCTCGGCGGTTTTGGAGCTGCTTGAAGCTGCTGCGGATCCGGAGGGAGCGTGCTGGTGGCTGTCGTCCTCGATGTCGGAGTGCGAGTGGATGTAGTCTTCCATGCTTGGATCGTGCTTGGCGTTTCCGAGGTAGGAGCTCATGCTCTCCTGCTCTATCTGCTCACGCTCGGCGGCGGGGAGTTTGGCCAAGTACTCGTCGTCATCGTACGGGTGGTGCCAAATGCTTCTTGGCGGGTCTACGGTAGTGTCGACGTAGAATTGATGGTCAGAGTCGGGGTCGAACGTTCTGACCCAGCCTTTGGGGAGCGGACGTGCTTCATCCTCCATGGAGCGGCGGTAGGCTTCTGGGACCGATGTGGAAGCGCCGGGAACGTTCAGGTGCGAGCTGGCGTTTTGAGCCTGGGCGCTGGCATTGTGAGCTGATGTCGACGTCGAGGCATTGAAGGGGCCGGTAGCCTCGTTGTACGTCGGCGGAGCTTCAGCGGGGATTCGAGAGCCAGACATGTTGGTCGATACCTTAGGTATTGGAGGTTGTTGAAAGAGCAGGGAAGTTGATTCAAAGCAGTGAACTTGAACGTGCATGGAAGCTCGAATGATGTGCCCTCTATCGAGCTATGACGCGGTGGCTGTGCTCAGACATACATTGTGGCTGTGCTGTGGCTGCGCTAGGAATCGAAGCTTCCTTTGTGCTCAACTTCACCTTTTACTGAACGGTGCACAATGACAGCGTCTCGCTTTACGACCTTCTCTTTCACATCAAACTCTTGGGCACCTCAAACGTCATCTCAGAGAGCTAGATGATTCATCATTCGCCATCTTTCATGTACAAGAAACGCACTTCTTATGGCAAAACCTCACCAGCTCTTGTTCTTCCGATCTCAAAGCACGTCCGGGTCTCTCATCTTCATATGCATGTTTAGTGTGCGGAAGTTGTATTGAAAGTTTAACACATTTCACTCTGCATTCGACATCTTACACAACGTTATCACCCGTTCAAGCAGATACTTTTCTCAGCATCTCTCATGTCATTCATTCATATGAACTCGCCACAAGAATCAAAATGTACTTTTCTTCCGCCAGCCAACACATAATCTCTCCCTAATACTAACCCCATTGTCTTTCCTCTCCCGCCAACTGCTCCACGATCCTGCCTCTACCCAACATAGTGCGAGTTCCGCCCTGTGCGCTCCTTCGACACAACAGTGTGCGGAATCCGACGTGCCAAATAAGAATCGTAATCTCGACGAAGCCGCTCTTGCTTCTCTCTATCCTCGCGATCCTTTCGGCTTGCTCGAGCCCGACCGTGACAGGTGCACTGGTGTCCGTGGCTATAGCCTCCGGTCCAGGGAAGATTTTGCTTGTAAGGGTTGCAGTAGCAGACCTTGTAGGAGGGCTCGCTTAGGCGAGGTATAGATGGGGCGAAGAAGGATGAATGGCGCGTGGATGGACGGGGGTGGATAATGACTGTCGTGTGGTGGATCACGAGAGGGTAGGTGAGGGTGCGGTAATCTGGTTCTCGTGGTCTCGAGATGGGATCACGACGACGTACACGATCCGGGCGGATGAGGCCGCCGCACTCGCATCTGGGTTCAGGCAGATGGCGGTGGTCTGCTGGGAAGTTGTTCGGCTGTTGTCGTGGTAGTCGGCAGGCGCAGACTCTTGGTGTCTTGTTTGGGTTGCACTGTGCGTCTTCCCATCTGGTCATGGTTGCGTGTTTGGTGGGCTATGTAGTGGTTGGACGATGTGATGTGGAGGTTTGTTGATGATGTTCAAAGACTTGGAATTTGCTGTAAGTGGACTGGTACTTCGAGGCAGTCGAAATTTCTTGAGTAGAAGTGGTTGGAAGTCTGTTCTGGCATGTGGATAGCTGAAGCTGAAGCTAATGGTGCTAGTTAATGAATGGAGTCATGTGCTTCAATAGCAAGCAATCTCTCTGCTCATGATCTCGAAGCTTGAGCGAAGAACTTTTGTTCTATTCTAGGGTGAATCGCATTTCTGAATTCACATGCTCGAAGAGTCAATGTGCTGCCTTCTTGGAATCTTGACCAGAAAGGCATTGTTCTATTCCTTGCCTCCACATTTGGATCCCATTATCCAGTCCGCGCCAAACTCAAGTTAAGCTCTTCTTGAAAGTCAAGGAAACAGTATCAAGGCCACTCTCTCGATCATGTCATAGTGGATCGAGGTACTTAAAGCCTTGGGACTGGCGTAATCGGTCGTGAAATGTATGAGAGACATGAATAATCGACTCTCTTCACTGAACAATCCTCATCTTGACAGCCCTGTTCCACATGTCAAAGAGCTCTTCAATAGTCCTCTCACTCGAATAGCCCAGCAACCCTTCCACAGATGTGAATATGAGGATTCTCAATCACACGGCCTTGCACTAGGATGACCAAGTAGTCTACACAGTGCCCTATCGCATAAGCTGTTTGCTTCAGGAGTGTTGGGAGCCTTCGGACTAGCACAGTCGTTCGGCATATGCAGAGAGGCCAGATAGCTCGAGCAATGTCCATGAATAATCCTCATTATTGACATCTCTGATCCTCTCTTGCATTCGCAGCAGATGTTCATCTTTATGCTGAGAGCAAAACAAAGGCAAAGTTGTGAAGTTACGAAGATAGCAAAAAGAAACACTCCCATCTCATCACCATTCCCAAACTACTTCACTTTCAGAGACATACCAAAAAGAAGCATCCCCCTCATCGCCATTGCAACCTGCCTTCCTTCTTCGAGATCAGCAATCGCAACCTCCAAAAGATAGCAAAAAGGAGCCCCACACTTCTCCTTCTTCCGAGCCCAACAGCAGCCAAAACAGCAAAAGAAACACCACCCTTCGCCGTACCTGCAGAGGAAGGGGAAATCATAATTTCCCCCCCGTAAACCCCTCGCACAAGCACGGAACCCCCCGACGCGAAGAGGCTGGAAAAATCCTCTCCGTCGGGGGCCCGTAATGATGAAGAAACCGACTGGGCTAACACATACTCGGTTTACTTTTGAGATAGAAGGTTAGAATTTGAAGTTCGCTATGACAGCTTTGTCGCTGTTGGGCCGGGGTTGCGGCGAGGAGGGCGGAGGACGGGATGACGGGATGATGCGCACGGCGGGATGATGCTGCCGCCTGCTTTCATTCAAGCGCTTTGATGGGAACGAACCTGCTTGATTTGAACAGTTCTGGTGGCCTCAGGCTCGGAGCACCATGCTCTTCTTCCCCCATCTTAGACTTGCCTCGACGATATTGAGGGGGTTGTAGTGCTCGCTCCACAACACCATCTCCCTCCCTGATCGCCCTTGAGTCCAAACATCACGCCCGCCTCCATCTTCACGGACCACCTTCATGTTGGCCTTCCTCACCCATTCCCCAAACATGAAGTCGTTGTGAGCCTTCAAATCCGCCAGTCGTAGCAGAGAGACCAGATAGATCGACCTTCGAATATCCGTGAACAATCCTGTATTGGCAAAAAGAACCCCCATCCCATAATAATCAAAAACGGCAAAAAGGTCCTCCAAATTCGAACCCATTCCCTCTTCTCCTTTTCCCCCTCCTCCAAAAATCAACAATAATGAACGACAATCAAAATGGCAAACAGGGACCCTCCAGTTCATGTCCCTCCCTACCCTCCCATGTTTTTTGCCTTCCCAAAGAATAATAATGATCAAAATAGCAAAAGAAACACAGTATCCAGGTCGTCCCGAACTATGAAGAATCATGAACCAGCCCTTCGCTACTAGCTCACTTCAGAACGTTTCCTTTTCGGATTCGAGTTCAGAGATTTCGAACCTCGCATAATATCCAACGTTGGCTATCACCATCGCGGCCAACATGCCAAAGAAACAAAAAGAAAACACACACACACCTCCAACCCGAACTCACAAAAGGCAAAAATATGAAAGCGGTGAAGCCCATATATTGCCCCTTAAGCCCTCCCAAAGAAACTACCAGGTAACCCAAGTGTAGTAAGAACCGGGATCATCCATTCTAAATATTGGTTCTTTGTTGTATGGTCCAGAATTTACAAACCTCAAATGTACTTGCAATTGAACTGCCGGAGTAAGGCCTTTGGGAGCGGGAAGGTGAGGCTGGGGGCAAGTGTGGCGAGGGAAGCCGGACGGGAGAGGCCGGTGTTTGCTGCTGGAAGCTTCTGAGGACGGGATGATGCGGACGGCGGCGGAGGGATGATGCTGCTGTCTCGTTGGAGAGAGAGCGAGAGATACCGTACCTTATCTCTCATTGAGGGTCTGGCATAGCCGTAACTCGGTGTTGCGGTCTCCAGTCGTCTTCTCTCCACCACCCGCTCTCATTCTTTCAATCCGTGAGGAGCCTTTAAAGTAGCCAGACGTAGCAGAGAGACCAAGATGAGTCGACCTTCGAATGTCCGTGTGAATAATCCTCATATCGGCAAAAAGAACCCCATGAGAATCAAAATGGCAAAAAGATCCCCCAGCTTCCGAATCGCCTACCCCCTTCTCCTTCTCTCCCTCTACTAAAAAGTCAACAAATATGAAAAATGACCGAAATGGCAAAAAGAAACCCTCCCAACTCGAACCCCTGCCCTCTCCTTCCTTTTGCCTTTCCGGATGATAACAATGAATGATGATCAAAAATAGCAAAAGAAACACTACTTCGTCGTCGGTTCGTGAAGCAATTTTCTTTTTTCGCAAACGAGCGACAAGCAAAAGAGCAAAAGAACCTCCTTCGGCCTACAGCAACGCAGTCTTAACTTCGTACGGAGTAGACTAATTCCCGGAGTAAGAAACCGTTATCCCATGGATAGCACCCAGTTTGCTTGATTGAAAGTTCGAAATTCGAAGTTTAATATAACCATTGCTTCTTTTATGCCGATGATCATCCTTCGGCGAGGGAGCGGAGGACGGGAGGGCGACGGGATAATGACGCGGGGCTTCACCAGCTGTCAGGCAAACAAGTTAGCTGTGTTTGGGCCGGTGTTGCGGCGAGCGTGCGGAGGACGGGATGATGCGGACGGCGGCGGGATGATGATGACTGTTCTTCAGCTGTTTCGTTTGGGATGAGAGCGAGAGATAACATACCTTATCTCTCAGTTTTGGGGTCTGACAAAGCCGTCACTCAGTGTTGCGGTCTCCGGTCCCGCCCATCTTCAGTCGTCTTCTCTCTACCACCCGCCCTCATTCTTTTCCCACGTTCCATGCACGAGTTCACTCCCCAAATAATCCCCACTCTCTTACTTCCAGCGTCTGCACCACTCTCTCCCTGATTTCTCTCCCTTTCTCCAGCAGCTTTTCTTCACTCTCCTCAACATCATCGATTCCACAAGGAACATTAATCGTAACCACCAGATCAGTCGAGACGTTCTCCAATCGAACTAGTAGGACCAAGATCCCAATAAAAGAAGGCTCATGCGCTCTCCCCCTTTGCTTTTTCCCAGCCGGAGCTCGGGCTTCTAGGGTATAAGCTTTCGCATCTCTAAACCCCAGTCAGCAACGTACACTTCCTCAACCCCCATTCCTCTCACTTCCATCAAAACCAAAGGGAATAAAGAAACTCACCCAATCTTCTTCCCAAGCATAACCTCCCTCCCCTCATCCACAATCCTCACCTCCTCAGCACCATCATCATCTTCCCCAACAATATCGCTGAGATGATAGCGTAGTACAGAGAAATCATTCCCTTGCCCCTCAACTCGTTCCAAAATATCAAACATAACACTCGTGTAACCTTGGGTATCGAGGTGCACTTCTTGGGTATCTGGGACTTGTCGGATTTCACTATGTTTCGAACGTCAGTGAGGATACAACACAACGTCAGTGAGGATACAAGACTGAGAAGGGCAAGAGGGGAGCGGGAAGTGACAAACCTAACATCCTGAAAAGTCACCGGCAACTCAGCAACAATAGCGCCTCCAAAGAGAGGAGTTTCCTTGAATTCCATCGTGGGCTGTCTTTCCTCTTCTCCTCTCTCTCTTGATGCGATGAACGAAGTGTCTGGAGGAAGAATGGCTGGCTCCTTGGGTAAATTCGAGATGAAGTGTTATTGTTCTCGTCGTTGTTGTTTTTCGAAAATACAAAAATGATAAAATCTTTTCTGGTTTGCGAATCTCCAGAAGTAAATTTTTATATCGTATGCGTCCAAGTGAGGTGAGACGGAGAGTATTGCTTTCTTAGGTATGATCCAGCCCTGGAAGAAGGTTCCTTCACTCCTTAAAGCAACCTTAGAGGGTCCGAAAGTCCATTTTTAGCGCGACTTCAAGACGCGTCCAAATCACAACAACAAACCTTTAGTAATTAATATCTTCATAACCACTTAACCAAATCGATTGATTTTGATTGTAATGTCGCCGCCAAACATCCCTCTTAAACATAGGGCAGTAGCTATATATATAGCGTTTATAGAATGCCGCACCTATACGGAAATTAGAGCCTAGCTTAGACGTACCCCCGAAGCTATTAAATGTCTTATTATACGCGTTAACGAGCGCTATCTAACCGAGAACCTTTTAGATCTTCTTTAATACATCTATAACAAGCTACGGAAGGGCCGTCCGCGTCTATTAGAGCCTAGAGACGCCCTTAGTATCGCCGTACGCTATATAGCTACGTAGTTCGACGAGTCTAGTTAGTATTAGGCTATTCTACGAGAGATTCATAAGCGTAAGGTACTCGGAGAGTTAGATAACAACCTAAAGACACTAAAGAAACAGTAGATATATAGTATTATCTACGACGATACCTATTATAAAGCGGATCTAAGGCTAGAGTTTTAAAAGCCGCTATTAAGAAACAAGACACTTATAAAAGCTACTCTCTCTACGGACTAACTCGAGTAGCGTAAGACGTACTATAACGAGCTCTAAGTCCTATACTATACGAACGCGCTTCTTATCGCGTATAACGAGAAAACCTAGCATTTTAGAGGCTCTATAGATAAGAGAAGGATAGTACCTCGTAGAGTTACTCCGTATAATCTAAAGAAGCGTATATAGTTTAGTATATAAACATAGAATGTAGCGTATAAGGACGTATCGATTCTAAGGCTAATATCTATATAGGACGTCGAATCTCTAGATTACGAGGGTTTATAGAAGAAACTAGACGACGCTAATCGCGTAGTAAGAGAGGTAGTTAATAGGCAACGATAGTAGTTAAAGGTTATTAGAACTACGGAGAATAAGCTTCTAAATAAGGCTAATAGAGAGGTAGAGCGATATAACGCTAAAGTAAAGAATAAGAAGGCTCGTCGTCGAAGAGCCGGCCTATTAAAGGATAAGGATCTAGCTCGTCGAGTACGCTATACCGTAGAGCGTCTGTTTCCCTATAAACCTAACGCTATACGCGTAAGTAACAAGCTAGGCCTTAACTTCGTGTTCGTAGCGTTCGTAATCTATTAGAAGTACCTATTCCCCTACGTCGAGGCCGTAAGGGCGAATAATCTAGGTAGGAGAGTGTTACGGTTAAGAAGAGTACGGTCTAAATAGAGTATAGCGAGTAAATAAGAAGTGACTAAATACGGTAAAAGACAAGTTTATATACGAAGTCTAAAAGAGAGTCTAGAGGAAAGCTCTACTATATAGCTAAGTTAGGTAGGCCTTAGGCTATAACCCCGTAGGGCGGAGGTAGAGGTAAGCTAGCCGTAACACTACCCCCCCCTTTAAAGGGCGAGGTCTTACGAGCTACTATTAAAAGCGGCGTTAACGTAAGCGTATAAGTGACTATTATCGAGCGTAGTACAAACTACTAACGTCGACCTATAGTATAACAACCATCTATTATCTTTTTTATCCTAGCGTAACGTAATTACGGCCGTTAACGCTTTACTCCTCTATCCTTCGTATATCGTAGGTCTAGTAGCAAACCCTAGGGCGTAGGCTCGCGTTACTCTATATTAGACGCTATACGAACAGCCGGAGTATACGGAGGAGTCGCTACGATAGAACTTCTAAAGACAGCCGTATCTCCGCGGAGATGCGTACTAGCGGTTACGACCGCGGTAGTTATAGAAGTAGTAACTACTCTAGCGTAAGCTAACTACGCGGCGGACCTTATAGTAGCTCGAGTGACTCGTCGTATTAGTGACTTTTCCGTAGACGCTTTACGACCGGCCGATAAAGGTCTAGTTAGTTCTAGCCGCCGTTACCTTAGTAAGGGACTAGCACGGCTTTTACTAGTACCTTATAGAGGGTACTATAGGTCGTTAATAGGCGTACTAACGGAATACGGACCCGACGGTCGTATCTCGTTAGGAACCTAGTCGTACGGTGTCTTAAAGGCGACTTAAATAGATAGCCTAGTGTTATAGTAGAAGTCTACGATAGCGGCGGCGGCGTACTAAACGACGAGTGTCGCTAACTCCTAAGTAGTCTCTATATAACCTTTCTATTTTACTAGGTATATCTACTATTTAACGGGTGTCTTATTCGTATCCTTACTACGTCCCCGGTTCTATAACTTTTTCCTACTCTTTATGTCTAAGATCTCCTCTACCTCGTACTCCTCGTACTCGCCCTTATCGTCGGTAATGATTTCGACTAGTAGCGCTAGCGGAGCGGCTTAATTAGGCATTAGGTCTTTAGGATCGCGACGGAGGAGGGTGTTATTAAAGATGTTGTCAATTTTTATACTAGTAGGTAGCTCGAGCCGGTAGGCGCTAGGTATTACCTTAATAACTCGATAAGGGCCGACGAACTTATAGTCCAATTTTAGAGCTAGTCTCTAAGTTAGTATATTCTTACGGTTAATATAGACTATATCTCCGACGGAGAAGGAAGGACCGGGCGCGCGGTACGCGTTTATAGCGTTAGCTTAACGAGCTTACGATAGTTCTATCTAGAGTCGTAGGAAGTAGTATATATCCTTTATACGCTTTACGAATTACGTAGCGGCTTATACGTCGAGTTTCTACTTATATAGCAATAACGGTATATCGACGGATAGGTCGATGTTCGTAAATAAAGGATTACGGCCCGTGTTTACGAAGAAGGGCGAAATTCTAGTAGTTTCGGATACGTAATTGTTTACTATAAACTCTATAAGTAGTAGCTAATTAACCTAGTCGTGTTACGAGTACGCGTAGAACGTACGGAGGTAGGTTTCTATGCTTTTGTTAGTATTCTTAGACTGTCTATCGGTTTTAGGATAATAGGAAGAAGATAGCTTTCGGGAGACTCCTAATATAGTATAGAGCCGAGTCTAGAAGGAGGATATAAACTAGCGTCCTCGATTAGACACGATCGAGACCGGAAAGCTATACCTAGACTAGACGTAGCGGAGAAACATACGCGCGTAGTAGTTAGCTTCTATAGACTTAATCGGGATTAGGTATCTTTCCTTCGTAAGACGGTAGGTAACGGTTATTACGTTCTCGTACGTAGCGCCGTCCGCTAGACTCTTACTTAGTAGTAGCTTTACTACGAAGTCTATAGCTACCTTAGACTAAGGCGTGTATAGGGTAGGAAGTGACCGAAGTAGCCCTTAATACGTAAGGCCGTCGGATTTGTTGTTACGATAGGAACGATAGTTCCTTATATAGCGGCTAATAGAATACGGCATACGATACTAAAAGAACTATCGTACTAGTAGTTCGTATGTCTTACCCCCTCTAGTATGTCTAGTAGGGAAGGAGTCGTAATAAGATCGAATAGCCTACGTACGGACTTTACTATCGTCGCTTCCGCCTAGTACGAATAGGCTCTACCCCCCGTATCGATTACGGACATATAACAACCCGTTCTCGGCTCGGGCGTCATCCCGGTTAACCTTAATCTTCGACAGTAGAGGGACGTTAGGAGTATTACTCGCTAATTACGTAATCGCCGTACGCGCTTCCTTAGTAGAGTCCGCCGCTCCTTAGTAGAGTAGCTTGATTTTCTCTACTAGCTCGGGCTTAAGCTTAGAGGCTAAAGTCGTATAAGCGAGTAAGGAGGAGGTGTTAAAGTGTTTCGGTTATAGTACTATCTAGTATTAGTGCTATAGGCGAGCGTCATCGTCTCCCTTTAGAAGGTCCTAGGGCAAACGAGTAAGGGCGTTAGCCTTACTGTTTTGTTTACTAGGGACGAAGGAGATAGTAAAGTTAAACTAGGATAGAAATTCTACCTAGCGGGCCTATCGACGGTTAAGGACCTTAGTTAACATAAAATACTTAAGGTTCTTATAGTCCGTCTTGATCTTAATAGGATTACTGTCTTCGTCCGAGGCGGCGAGCTCTAGGCGCTATTCTTTAAAAGCCTTAACGATAGCTATTAGTTCCTTATCGTAGATGTCGTAGTTATACTCTACTAGGGACATCTTCTTAGATAGGAAGGCTATAGGGCGCTAGATGTCGTCGATACTACGCTATAATAAGATAGCCGTAGTAACGTAGTCGGAAGCGTTAGTTTCGAGTATTGTCTCGAGGCCTAGCGTAAAGTACGCTAGAATTAGCGCCTCCGTAAAGCGTTTCTTTAGGTCGTCGAAGGTATGTTAGCATTACGGAGTCTAATTAAACGGTACGTATCTCGACTTAGTACTAGGTAACTTAGTCGTAGGGTCCCTGTCTAGATCTAATAGTACTATATACGTAAGCTCTATTAGAGGTAATACTACCTTAGAGAATTTCTTAATAAAGCGACGGTAGAAGTTAGTAAAACCGAGGAACGATTATATATCCTTTACGTATGTCGGAGTTTCCTAGGCTTAAACTACTAAAACCTTCTCCGGGTCTATACGGATACCGTTACGTCTAACAATAAGTCTAAGATACTTTGTCTTATAGACATAGAAGTTAGACTTGTCAATATTAATTAGTAGACTAGCGTCCCGTAGTCGAGTAATGACTTTTCGGACGTAGGCTTCGTGTTCTTCTAAAGTGTCGCTAAAGACGAGAACATCGTCTAGGTAAGCTAAACAGAAGTCGTCTAGGTACTTACGGAGAGCATAGTTAATCGTAGACTAGAAGGTACTAGGCGCGTTATATAGCCCGAATAGCATTACTAGGCACTTAAATTAACCGTACCTTGTAGTAAAGGCGGTTTTATGCTCGTAGCCTACGGTAATACGGATTCGATTAAAAGCTATAATAATATCTAGTTTAGTAAAGTACTTTTTTCTACTAAGCCTTACTAGCGTGTCTTAGACTAGAGGTATCGGATACCTATTCTTTACGGTAACTATATTAAGGGCACGGTAGTCGATATAGATACGTAATCCTCTACTAGGTTTACGGACGATAATAACGGGGGTAGTAGCTTCTAATGTTAAAGGGCGTACTATCTTCTTTACGAGTATGTCGTTAACCTACTTCTTTATTACGTCCTCTTTAGGGCTAGAGAGGCGATATGGCTTCCTAAATAGTAGAGTAGCTCCCTTACGGAGGTAGATTTCGTAATTAACGCCTTCCTTATACGGTAAAAGCGTGTTAGCCTCCTCTCGTGAAAACGCTAAAGCTAGATTACGGTAGCACTAAGGGAGTTTACTTAAATCCGTAGATTAAGGACTAGCTATAAACTTCTCGTAGTCCGCGACGGTAGTTACGTATAACTAAAGAGGTTCGGATACACTAGGATTGATCTAAAGCATAAACACTTTAGCTTCGTCTCGGTAGGCTATAAGAGTAATAGCTCGAGAGCTAAGTTCGTAAACTTATATAGGGCCGTAGCTAATAGATTCAATACTAACTTTAATTAGAGCTAGTATAGGATCGTCCGGCGGATTTAGTTCCGGTAGCTTATCGGCTAGTTAGATGAATCTAGGCAGCTTAGAGATACGAACTAGTAGAGCGTAGGGATGATTAATCGACTAGCATTACGATAGAATCCCTAGAGAGTAGTACTATAGGTAGTACTATAACGAGAACACTACCTAGCTAGTACGGTATTAGATATAAGGCTAATGCTATAAGAACTATAGAAGGCCTAGTACTATATCGTACTAGAGGTTAGCGATAAACATAAGAGCCTACTTACGATGCCCGTAGAGGTCAATGTCGACTAGCGCTCTATAAGTAACGCGCGATCTAGTAGAAGATCTATCGGCTAGTCCTAACGACCTTGATTTAGCGAGAGGGAAGTATAGTAGTCGATAGGCTCGGACTATCGCGCTACTAATAAACAACGAGTTCGCGCTATTATCGAGGTATACTATAGACAGGCGTAAAGAGCTAGCGATACGAGTAGCTAAAACGATGTGTTTCTCGGTAGTAGGTTCGATGTCGCTAGTACGGAGGTAATAGTCCTAATAGAGAGATAGTAGGGAAACCTT